>LPNX010954126.1:3018-95311 GCA_001517045.1 Pseudotsuga menziesii
CTATATCGACGGCTTGCCGTGGAACTTTGCGATGGTTACTCGTCGATATAGCGACGCTTACTCGTGGAACTTTGCGACGCTTACTCGTCGATAAAGCGATGCCTACTCGTCGAAATTGTGACGCTTACTCGTCGATAAAGCGACGCCTACTCGTCGAAATTGCGACGCTTACTCGTGGAACTTTGCAACGCTTACTCGTCGATAAAGCGATGCCTACTCGTCGATATAGCGACGCTTACTCATGGAACTTTGCGATGCTTACTCGTGGAACTTTGCGACGCTTACTCGTCGATATAGCGATGTATGTTCGTCGATATAGCGACGTCCCACCGTCGTAGGTTGAATTTTTCATTCTAGGAAGGTCCATCGCAATTGCGACGTATTTCTGTCGCTCTTGCCACGCAATTAACGGGTCGTCGCTTTTGCGACGAGATGACTGCCACAGGAAAAAAACACTTAGACGTGGCAATATCCACGCTTTTCCGTGGATATTGCCATGTTTTGCCGTGGCAAAATTGATCACTTGTACTAGTGTGACTTTCATTTTGGAAAACATGGCCAGATTAGGCCCTAAAGCTGAAGTATAGTATTCGATCAGAACTTTATCAGATGGTTTATCAGTTGCAGAAAAATTATTAAGATAAGCAGCAAACCTTTGGCTGAAACTATGCACTTTCTCTTTTCTTTCTTTCTTCAAAGCGCATAACCCTTTCATTAGGGCTGCGTGAATTTTCTGGGATGCATATTTATTTCTAAATATCCTTTCAAATGTATCCTAGTCTAGGATTGAGTTTGCGGGCAGAGCAAAATACCATGAGGCTGCTGCTCCTTTTAGTGTATGTGGGAATAATCTGCAGACTACATCTTCATGTTCTCCATCCTTTAGCCCTTCTATAGCCAAGTAGAAGCTTTGCAAATGATCATCTACTAAAATCTTTTCATTGGGATCAAACTTAGGCAGCATTTTTTCAAAATCCTGAGGTAAGTCATACAAAGGAGGTGCTAGGTTTAGAGGTGACCTAGCCTTCCAAGCAGGTGGTGGATTCAGTGGATTGGGTGGCTGATTTGCATTTACGCCTGCCATGAGTCTGGGTGGAGAGTGAGGTGGTGAATGAACATGAGTATTAATAGGTGAACCATAAGGTGTGTTTAGGCCCACTTGATTCAAAGGATGAACAACTTCCTGCAAGGCTGTTTCTACTAGTTCTTCCAAATCTCTAACCAAAACTGAGTCTTCCAATACAAGACGATATTTTTTCTTATACTCTCTTCTGGGTAAATCAGGGATAATCAACAATCCTCCAATACTTTTCACATATGCCCTAGTATTTTTTCTCAGATCATTAACTACTTCGTTGTTTACAGAATACAAATGTTCTTTACCTTTCTCTTCAGGAATCAGATTGGGAAATAAACTGCTTTTAGAAGTGTCACCAGTAGAATAATCTTGAGAAAATGGGTTTCCTCGGCCAGCCATGCACTGGCGTCCCTCCTTCTAGCGCCAAAAACTGTTAAGGCCTGGAAAATCGCAGGCAACAATAGCAAGGGATTCTCCCCAGTAAACGTTCCCAACTAGCCCATTACTGTTTGGTATGGGGAATCCGTCCGGTTTGCGGTCCGGCTACCGTAGGTCAAGTAAAAAAATAAAAAGGTCTTATCGGTTGTGGCCCAGTCCACCGTATATGTTTTATTTTTTATATTTAAGTATGAGATGCAAATGCCTATCTAAAATGAATATTGATAGAGAATACGAGGAGCGCTCACAATGTGATGCACAGGTTCTTACCTCTCGTCTTACCTCTCTCGCATCTAAATCACACACAACAAGAAAACTAAAACTAACTTAACTAACTGTCCCTAGGGAGCGAGATTATCATTTAATGAGTAATGCATTATTGTTCATGCATTAAGAAAAAAAACAGGTATTTGTTCTTTATTTCAAAACACATAAACATGAATAGATAGATGAACAACAAGATAGCTCATTGTTTATGAAAAGCATTCATTACTAATAGTGGAAATTCCATAAAATAAACTAGAGAGCATTCATACAAGAACATAGGTTCAACAAGTTAGAATGATCTCACAGTTAATGGACAAAAACTGAAAATGAAATAGTTCCCCTTCAACAACGTCCATTGCACAACATTTGAACATTCCACCAAAGATTTCTCCAACAGAAAAAATTGTAATTATCTATTGCAAAAGGAAATAGTTATTCTTACAACATGTTCTCACAAGTCTAACTGGGAAAAAGTCCTCTCTTCTATCTAACTCTCCTATACTTATACTACAAGCCAAAATCTTGGACTGCCCCTCGGTGACCTTTGGGCTCCCCCAACAGTTTAATCTCACAATTTTGTCTTTTGCGAGTGCTCATGATTCATACAAACGTTACATTTCAAATTAAGATTTAAAAGCACTTTTATAAAAAGGACCAGCTTGGTAACTGACGAAATCTTCCCCAAGCCTGGGCCTTTGCTTCCATCGATCTGTCTGAGATCTCAAACCTTTAATTGATTCTTCTCTATTTCTTCATTTTCTTTCTCTTCCTTCTCTGCTGCCTCACTTTTTTTGCTTAATCTTCTAGACATATCTTCTCTGCAGTAGCCATCACCCTGTCATGAACAAACAGTTCTTAGATCACTTAGCTTTTGACAAAGTAACTCAAACTGTATTAATACATGCATTTTGTAAAATGAGCTATAAACAATATTAATGCATGAAAAGAAAAATGATAAGGCAAAGAAAATCCTGCACGCTGGGTCCAGAAAACTTCTAAGCCTACTGTCCCACTAAAACCACAGTCCCAACAAAACATATTCTTCATCTAAAACCAAAACACAACTGAACTAAATAGAAACCCTGTGAAATAAGCATGAATCTAGACAATGCAACCACCACCTCTCAAACACCAAACCCCCAAACTGCACTCTTCACTTCAGAAAAAACCTCGACTCAACCAACACCCATGGGAAAACTCCACCATCCCATAAAATAGAGTAACAACACAACAAACGGTGGGAAAACCCTACCGACAATTGGAAGCAAAAACACTAAGCATCGAATGATCAGTTCACTGAAAAGTCGCAACAACGAGTGACGGAAAGAGTATGGGCTCCCCTGCGAAATAAAACGCCGACAAAAAAAACACTAGAGACAACAACATCGGACATCGGAACGACTATAGCATCAGATGGTTAGTTCGCTACGGGGTCGCAATGATGGAGAACAATCAGGATAAGGGATCCGCGGAAAATAAAACAAATCAGTGAAAACCATAACAAACCATTGGCGAGCATAACAGCTATAAGTCAGGCGGTTATCCTACTAAGGGGCTGCAACGACAGCTGACGCATGGTCTAAGGGTTCCACAATAATAGAAAACAACTGTGAAAATCAAACCATTGACGAAAATCAGAACAAACCATGCCGAATGGTTAGTCCGCTCCGGAGCCGCAATGGTGGAAATAAAAAAGACTACGGCTTCTGATCAAAGTCATAAACTGCTTCGAGGGAGAAAAGAATAAGTCATCGCAAAGAAAAGTTTGAACCAACAAAGTCACGTGATCGATGAAAGAAAAACTAACCATCGGCCCATTCTTTATCTGTACTCCGAAATGGCGGCAATATAGAAGGCTGATGCTCTGACCATGATAAAATAAAAATGTCGATAGTCCAAAGAAAACAAAACAGGTAAAGGCGCATCGGCGAAAAAATAAAAACTGGGCATCGGAACGTTCATTGTTTAATCTCCGCAACAGCGGCTGCGTAGAGAACTACATCCCCGATTTACTGTTCAAAATACTTCCGACAGTGAAAAACAAAATTTCAAGTTCAAGTCCAACAAAAGATAGTCATTCAAACTCCTGAAAATGGAAAACAATTAACCCCAATTTAACCTCATGATCCAAATTTGTAGCAGAAGACAATAAAGTTCAGCAATCCAAACAAATCTAAGCAAGACAAAATTTAAAAGGAGGGTCCAAAATTTTAAAAAATTTGGGAAATAGTTGCAGCTGCAACAAACCTTTAATAATTTTTTTATATAAAAAACACTAATTTTTTTAAAACCTTATTTTAAACTTTATACTTTAATAAAAAAAAACCCAAAAACTCTGATTCACATTAATAAACCAAACTGACCCATTCTAGAAAATTGTAATTAAAAATAATGAATTAAATAAATCTATATTCATTAAGGGATTTGGAAGTGGTTATTTCTCACGAAGCTTCGACTGGTCTCTTGATGATGATCTCAAAGTAGAGATTGAAATGTCGAGAGTTATAAATTACCCGAACGCAGTTCCACATCATGCACCACTTTGCTCCTATGTATGGCTTTGTTTAATTATGTTTTTATTTGATTATAATGTTAGAGAAACCGAATTTCATGAATTTGATCATTAAATTTTTCTATTCTTTATCATTGTAATCGATGGTAAATCTTAGGCACTGAGGCACTGTTGGAAAAATTAATTAATGTGAGGAGTTTGAAATGAATATCATTCTTGGTTTTTGTTTTATTCTTCCACGTAAAATGAAATAGACTAGTAAAGATAAATCTTTAAATCTCATGTTATAAACATCATTTACTCAAATCATTTATGTTTGGAAGAATAAAGCAAAACCCAAGAATGATATTCATTTCAAACCAGAAAAACCAAGTAAAGACTTATTTATGTTTTTGATAAGTAAAGATTTATCTTTATGAGTCTATTCATCTAAATATTGAAAAAACTAAACTAAAATTTACTTATCTCTTTTCAAGGGATATTTACATGAACATACCCAAAACTTAATGTCTGCAACACCTCAAATGGTAGTCTTTCACAAGTAGGCTTCCAAAAGTAAATCGGGTGTGCAAATTTTATTAGTTGCTGGAGTTGCAACTTTCAACATCAGGTAAGTTGGAAGGGATTAAAGAAGAAACACAACCAAAAAAATGGAATTGAATACTTCCTATAATCAACTCTCAGCTTATTTCCTTCTGCATTCATATGCAAGTTAACCATGTGCACATTCCCTGAAATAAATAAAGAAATTGTTAGTAATGCACATAAAACCCAACACCTTGAATTTAGTTAGCGAGTTAAATTCAGAATTTGGTGGGTCTCAGTCTCATAGAATGGTAATGGAGTAAGCTATCACTCGATGGCGTCGGGTGGGATTGGTGCAAAGCATCGGGTGGGCCCTATCAAAATATTTCTCACATGAATAAACTATACAACCACCAAAAAGACCTAATCTTTTAAGTTTATTTCTCTCATTGTGTTGACTATAGACAAGCCCACAACCTTGATTGTTGAGAGGGAATGCCCAAATGTCTCAATTGTTGAACCCTCAAGCAACTTTGGACTATAAGGAATATTTGAGAAAGTCTAAAGGCATTGAACCCATATACATTATGATATGAAAGGTAACACATTGAGCCTTTCTAGACATGGTTATCATCGTTTGATGCAATGTTGTGTACTCTTGTTTTAAAACTTGGTTTTTTTCTTTTTTTGTTGTAATAGAGTCTTCATTATAATTGTATACCTTATATATTATATTTTTCATCTTAAGCATGAATTGTACTTGTAATTGAGAAGATGGAGGTCTCGCTGTCTATAATTAAATCCTCATGCGTGTGAAGGAATTTGTGGATGTTTAAGATTTCACAATAGGGGAAATGTCAAGGGTGACTGTGGCCTTCCATGCTGCTTAGAATCTAGAGAAACCAACAAAATTGTAGCCAAATAAAGTCAGGAAAATAACAATGAACAATCCCCTCCACATACCCCTCTAAATTGTTCCCAGTTGCCAAGGGACTCCTTCAACCTTAGAATGAAACAATTGAGTCACATTCTCTACTGAGAAATCAATTTCAAAGATACCTAAACTATACAAAGGATCTGAACCCATGCAAACATGATTGCCTCCAGAACATGCCCATTTCCTATTAATAGAATTGCTATGGTACTAATTGGGTGACAAGCCAAATCTCCACTGAAAGATCAACTGAAATTCAACTTATGGAAATCGAAATTGGGGAAAGAATTGCAAATTGTAGGCCAATTGAGGGTTTCCTCTCACAAATTAAGACTTGTAGGGCTATCCAAGGCCAATCCACTAGAAAAATCTATTATCCCTCCTATGCTAGAGGTGTTAACAAATTCCACTTAAATTCGTCGACCCTTTGTTAAGGTTAGAGTGTACAAGTGTACTATGGAAAGGTTGATAACATCCTTATGCATTGAATTCCATCCTACCACTTTCCTTGATTTGTGAGAGCTATGAAAAACTTTGGTTTAGTCAATCATATTACAAATTAAGGTATTGTGGAATCAGATAAACCTACTTTTATGCTCATAATTTTGTTATTGAGTTTGGATGTATCATTAGCTAAATCATCTGCTCGCTGGTTTCGATCTCTTGAAACATGGGAGTACTCTAAACTTTAAAAATAACTGATCTCTCTCTAGATTTGTTGAATGTGTCTAGCAAGGTTTCCATTAGACAAAGTAGAAGGGTTGCACATATACCTTATAACTATCGATGATCCCCCAATGACAATTAAGTTTCATAATCTTCCTAGAATCCAAAAGTTTGAGACCTTGATAAAATGTGAGTGCCTCAATTGCTTGTTGGTAGCTTTGCCCATAACCCATTCAAAACTCTTTTTGTTTTAATTGGGATCAAATATTACTCTAACACCTGATTCATGGTATAAGAACATTTATAAATTCATTCTTGGTAATGGTTTCAAATGATGTGAATCCAACCACAATATCTATGTAAAAAATAAGAATATTAAATATTTGCTAGTTGTTAGAATCCAAAATTTTGGGACCTTGATAAAGTGTGAATGCTTCAACTAGTTGTTGGTATCTTTTCATAGAACCCATTCAAAACTTCCTTTTTGTTTCTATCAAGATCAAAGACGACCCTAACACGATATTCATGATATAAAAGGATTTATAAATTCAATCTTTGTAACGGTTTCAAATGATGTGAATCCAACCATAATATCTATGTAAAAAATAAGAATAATCAATATTTGCTAGTTGTTATTTATGTGGATGATATGGATTCCTTTTTTGTATGCCCGATGAAGGTAATTTTGTATATGACATGCTGTTTTTTGAGAGATATGTATATATAGCATTTTTTGGCAGCATACATGTTATTTCTCATGGATGTTTGGTGTATGTTTATGTTTATCTATGTTTATGATGTTCATATGTATATGTTGTTCTTACCGATGTTCACTAGTAGGTACTTTATACCCAGAATTTCGATTATCAACACATGATGATGATTCTATGTGTCGATGTTGATATAGTTTATGTGTAGTGACATGTACTTACACATGATGTTATATCTAGTTATCGACACATTGCTTATGTGGTATATGATTTATACATGCATAGTTATGGGTATTTGTACATGTATGGGTTGACATTGCTATATTGTGTAGGTTTAGGTACGATGTATCAAGTGCCAATTCAATAATTCATTGGAAACCACATCAACAACTACATTGCTGCTCTGAGGGACATGGGTGAAAATGATGATTTCAAACTGTCGTATGAGGAGATGTACTCGGAGATACTTGTGGAAGAGAAGAGGGTTGAGGACATGAAAAACATTGTTGAGTTTTGACACAACTAAAGTGGAGTCAAGGTGGATGTGTAGACAAGTTATGCCAAAATGGATGGCATCGCTCCATAGCCCTATAATGACATCGTACTCAACTTGGTTATTTGTAAGTGCCCCTAGAAAAAATCCACCGGTGTGATATAGAGTTTGGTGGGGGTTGTAAATAGCCCAAGCGGTTGATGCTAGGTTTTTATACCAACGACTTGCATCGTCTGTGAAACTGATGTAGGTGTGTTGATTGGTATCCATCTACATGAGGAAGAAAAATATGCCTTTTAGTTTTCGAGCTATGTGGTTGGAAAACATATATGAATTCTAAATTTTTGAAATGAATAATGGGTTCATTTGGTGCATAAGGGGGGCCTTATATCAACACTGAGAAACTATATCATGATTGAAGGGGTATGAGTATATATTGATGTTCATGATGAAAACTAGAGGGTCCCAATGTGGCTTAATTAATTATCAGTGGAGGAGGGTTATCATTGGGGGAGGGTGACTCCATGCCAGATGATGATGAATCATCACTTGTGAGTAATCTATCCAAGGGATATATATTTTTGATAGTGTCACTTATCGTGGGAACAAGTTGCTTCAGTGGTGGTTCTTGTGGTGAGACACTCAACTAGACTAATTGGTCTTGGAGACACATTTTCTCAAGGAAAACTTCTCGTCCAGCACAGAAAACGTGACACTGAAAGGAATAGTGGGTAGTGGCGCCACATGCTTGGCACGGGCGTGATTCCCTGACTGGAATGAATCTCAGCGTTAGGGTCGTTGTAGGGAATGTGGGCCTACTATTATTGGGAATCATATGGGTGTGTCTTCCACATGATGTCCATCCATTGGTTTGTGTATCATGGCTCATATGATGGGGGTGTACTTGAGGTGATGTAGGGGTCTCTAAAGGGGTTGAACTTGGAGACGTGATGTTTGTTACTACATCGGTGGTGATCATATTAATGGAAGCTACCTTAGATGGTGTGGTAGATGTGGGTTCCTCTACTATTTGCATAAGGAAAATAGTTTCCACTACATTCTGAAATCGAGGGATATTGGGGAAATAGTGTGTGTAATGTCCATGTTGATAACAAATCAAACACATATTGTTGGTGTGTAAGGATTTGGAATTAGGGGTTGATGGGTTTGATGTACCCCAGTATTAGCTTGAGGGGAATGTGTGAGACTCATAGGTGTATTGAGAAAATTTATGAGTTCTGGTAAGGTAGGGAAAAAATTACCTTGTTGTCCACACAAAGCGCATGAGGGTGTGACCCGCATGGTGGATGTATCATGCATGATGGGTGCTTTGAGCATTTGTTGGGTGGCACCCTTCATGTTGATTTTAGGTGTCCTTGATGCTAATTCATGGGCATGGTTAATTGTGATGCGAGACTTCATATTGGGCTGAGTGGTGCCTCCATTGGCGGGGGTGTTCATCTTGGGTTCAATAACTCCCCTATTTTGTGATTTGGTGATGAAAGGTGTTGTTTGAATCACATGTGTTATGGACTCAGTAGGAGGAGTTGGAGTGGAAACTCATTGCACCGGCACCATATCGTAATGGGTGATGGATTTTGAATCCATCTCTCAAAATGGTGGTGTAAGGTACCACACGGGGATTCCTATCATGAGTCGTGGGACTATTAACTAGACCATGACCGACATTCCCCATACTCCCATGGATGGGTATATAAATGGAATATGAAACATAGGTGGCACATAAGGGTTCAAGACTTTCTCTACATCATGACTTGATGGGTTTGTTGATGATCATGCCCCAGGTGTAGAAGATTCTCTTTTCATGGTGGAAATGGTACACATCATACCTTCTGTTATGGAGGGAATTTCAGGTGGAGGTCCTAAATATGCCCCTAGGAGGTCAAAATATTTGTAGACCCCTTGGGATAATTTCAACGTATGGTGTTGGGTTAGTATCGCTTACTGTGGGTAATATGTTTTCAGGATTGGCCAATGTATGGGGGTTGTAGTAGCTGAGTTGGTCAAGGGTGACCACCTTCCCATTGAATGGGAATATCATGATACAAAACACTTAGGAGGTGACCACCTTCATGGTATACATGTAACTACAACCCAAGAAGATGATGTAGTCAAGTTGGGCATCGATGAATTCAATGTCTATCATCACCCTTTTTCCCCTACCTCGATGGGGACATTTTGGTACAATCCTTGTGGTTGGAATGGTTTTTTCGTCATATGCACATAGAGTGATAGAGGATGGTTCTATCTCAAGGGATCCAAATCTCTTCCAAACATTAGAATACACTATGCATGTGGATGTGCCTTCATCAATGATGCATCGATGGATGATGATGTTTTTGAATGTGACCGACACTTGAAAAGCGACCAATGAGTGTAGTCATGGTTCATTCTTATCGGGGTAAAAAATCATAAGGTTAGCATTGAAAGGTCCAACAACGCCAAGTGCATTCAAGATTTCCTTTTGTTGAGAAGGGAATGATTGAAGTACTTCTAGTGTTGACATGGTGGCTGGTGATTGTGACAAGTCATCAACAATGATGTAGTTATGAGCATCCTTTATGTGGGGATTCTGAGGGGTAAGCCTTAATGATGCTTTAGGAATCCTCTAAATTTGATTCATGCTAGGGTGTGGTATTTACAAAGTTCGTCCTGAAGGGGCTGAAGTCTCTTCAAGGACTGGTGAGGTTTCAACATTGGTGTACCCTTTAGCGTGAGTCTATAGGTTGATTGGTTCCAAGTTCATATAAATTATTTGGAATGCTCCATTGCCTGGGGGTGAGGATCTGAATATTGGGTAACGACCCCTTGATTGGAAGAGAGTTGTTTCATAACAACTTGTTTGTGTTGTGGTGCAGCAGGTGCTTGAGGGCGATTTGCGGGTGTCTACTTCTTGGCTCTTATCATATGTTGGAAATTGGGGATAAGCAGACAATGGTGAGTATAATGACCATACTCACCACATATCAAGCAAGGATAATTCCTCCTCAATTTGGCGTTCTTTCCTTGTTTTGGGGAATTGACCTCTTGTGGGGGTTGGTTAACCTGGTTTTGGTTTTGTGGGGTAGCTTGTTTTCCCCCTTCCCCCCCATTATTGGGGCTATTTGTTATTTCCCTTCTTCTTCCCCTGATTATGAGGATTAAGGGGGTTGGAAATATTCAACTACTCAAATTGTTGAGCTTGTTTTTGTAGAGAAGGTTGGACAAAGTTAAATCCCATATGAGGCATATGATGTGGATGTAGGAATAGGTGGTGCCATTTGTAGTTGAGAAACTGATAGTACTTGTATTGTACTTGGGTAAACGAGGTTGTTCATTCCATACCAAGGATGTCAAAATGGAATATTTGGTGAAATAGTAGTGGAAGCCGACACAATGAGGAAATGTGGGTACTACACCACCACTGGTGGTGGAGTAAGATTTGTTTGCTATGGAACTTTACCTTGCGAGGAAATGGACCCAATAATACCATCCACAGAATGTGACATCCCTGCAACGGGATGATCTAATGACCGATTTCGAGGGGCATCTGGTAGTACAGTGTACAAATACCTTTATTGGGCATATATAAGGTCAAAGTGTTGGGATTTAAGAACAACTTCTTCCTCGCTTTGTGGCATTGAGTTGGCCATGTCCTTTGTGATAGCTGGTTGGAGTGATTGGAGAAACCAATCCAAAAGGAAGGGAGGTTGAATGTCTATTTTTCATTAGGTGCGGTGATGACGCCATTCATGGATATGGTTCACTGTGTGTGTCATTGTGTTCTGTCAAAACTCAATGAGAATTTCAAGACCTAGATCATGCCTTATTGGAAACTAAAAGTAGGATACAAATTACATTGCTATGGTCTCAAATGTGGTATGAAATTATCTTCTCAAATTTACATACCATTTTGCACCCGTACTAGTTAAGGTTCTTTGGAAGAGATGGAGGTAGATTGAATCTTCCACTATGTTGTTAGAGGAACACTATAGGAGGAAAGACATAATGTGGTTGGCATGATCATCTCCTTGCTTACCTTCAAATTTAGGGATATTTAAAGGTAGATTTTTTTGGCATGTCTGGCCAATTAGCGTCATGAGTTATGCGATCATTTATCAGTGTGGTTAGGTCAAGGAGATTCAAACTCTCCATGAATGATAGGTTTGGATTTAAGGATGCCATGTTATTCTGAATGTTGTTTCCTCTAGGGGGATACCTTAATGGAATATGTGGTGGTAATCTTTGTCTTCTAGGGGAAGATGAATATGCAGTGTGAATTCTTCCCGATGAGGGAGACAAAGGTGGGATATTCCCTCATGGGGGAGTAAATATTGGTGAACCTATTCCATGAGAAGAGGAGGGGAAAGAATCAACATTATATTTAAGTGGAGAGAGTGAATAAGCAAGGTGTATCCTCACCTATAAGACCCAATAAATGTCTCCTAGAAACAACCTCGACATGGTGATTTCCCTCATGTGGCATGGGGATGTAAATGAAAAACACCCCTCAAGAGAGGAGAAATTCCTTGCAGTCTGCATGACTACCTTGGGGGGGTTTGTTCCTCAATGGTGGAATTCTAGTTTTCAAGTGAGAGTGATGGGTGATGAATAAACACAATGTAGACAAATGAAAAAATATGTCAACCACAACAAATGCAATACGGTGCAAGATGTTAGTGATATGTCCAAATATGGCTCAGTGCAATGGTGTCCACATGTTGGTTCTTTTTAAATTATGATTTTAATGAGATTGTATTTAGAAAAGAACAATAAGTGTAAATTCCCTAAAAAGACCTAAAATCCTTTCCCTCAATTGTAATTGGGCCTCCCAAAAGCACAATTGATGGTGATAGTGGGATACACACAACAATAAACTAGTGGAGGTAATAAAGAGTCAGTTATATCGGTGGTGTGACCAATGTTCCAATTGAGAAGACTTGGTAACACCCCCCAACAACAATAGCTAACTTCAGGAATCACTTACACTCCAAAGTGTTCCTTGGTAGTATCCTAAGTTTGGCCACTATGGTTACCTTGCGTTAAGTGTCGATAAACATTGAGGCCTCGATGGTATACTGTCATCTCCCTAACAACAAGGTGAGTGCCTCATAGGGGAGAGAAGGGAAGCTATACCTCAGATTTTACATCCTTGGGTATCAATACACGTATTTGATCTAGGATATCTGTAAACTCTTGCTTATAGAAGGATTTAAAATCAACCTAGAAGACAAAAATGCTATGTTTCAAAAATACACCTAATGAAACTAGACTATTGGGCATTGTTTGGATTCCTATCCCAATCAACCATGCCAAGATAAAATGTTGTTTTGTGACCTCCCATGGAGGATTTTAGTTGGAGATCATTTTACAATGGTTGTTGTTTAAGGATTTTGTTGTGAATTAAATGAGTGTAAGGGAGGTATTTCACACTTCCCTTCCTTTCTAATTCATAGAAATCATGAAGAGAATACTTGGTTGGAAAGAGTCTTTAGGTCCATTAGTGTGTGCAAGTGGGATACACATGTGATGAAAGAAAATAGTATTGTTGCAATTAATTGAAGTGCTCAAAAAGTAATTTGATATCTAAACAAACAAGTGATGCTTGCAAAAGTAAATCCTAAGAGTGCATAGGACGTATTTCACCCTTCACTCCCTTTTTTGATTCCCATAAATCATGAAGAAAATACTTAAGAAGGGAGGGGGATCTATATCCTTGCTTGTGTGCACAAAGTGGATGATACACTACTTTAAACTAAAGATGTTAAAGCAAAATGCAAATCATATGATGTCTCGAATACTAGTGACAACAATGAAGTCCTTGGGGAGCCTCAAAGTTGGTTACCTAAGTTGATTCCAAGGGAAATGACCCATTTACTCCATGATACTAGTCTAGGTGGGATAATTAATAAAGGAAGAAGTAACATTGTAAGCTAATTAATTCCTAGGTTGCAGATTGTTGTGTAAATAGATAAAAAACACATAAATGACAGTCAACATGAAAATACAGTTTATAGTCATTCTATAGTGCAATAGAAACACTCACTAGTGTGATGTAGAACGGGAATAGTGAATAGAAACAATGTTGTTTCGAGATAGGGAATCTGCATGGGAAGAATTCTGTTTAAACATGTAGCCAAACGCGTATGTTGAAAATTAAAGCGCACGATCAGCACTCAAAGGATGTCAAGAACCGCACTAATATAAAAATGGTTGACATGTCTGGATGAAGGCTGAATTTCTGGAATGAGAGGGATGGTCCTCTTCACCTACAACACACCATATACCAGAAATTAAGCACAGTAAAAAACAACCTAAACAAATATAAATGAGAAAAAAATGAAGTGGAGTCGCCACTAATTTTGTTGTGGGAAATAATGCACAAGAGTTCCTTCTCACTTTGGGATGGGGATAGGCCTTGTAGGCTGCAGAAAGGTCTCAATATTTGGAGCTCATGTTGGGTTTGTTGGATGACCACAGATAGATTGTTAGAGGGAAACAAAATAAAAAAATGAAAATACTGACAAAACTTGAAAAAGTAGTAAATATGGTAGAGGATGCAAACTCCAACAATCAACGTGAGCTATACCACTTGGATATTTCCCAATGTCAAGCTAATACAACACATTGGAGAGGTGAGCTCCAAAAGGAGGAAAACACTCCTCCTAAGGGAATCCTTTCTTGTGCAACAATGTTTGAAGAGTGGTTAATGCACCAATATATGAGAAGATAACTTGCCCCTTTAGGGAACGAGGCAAGGGAGATTTGGAAATGCTTGGAAAGATGGAAGAGGTGAGCTAAGGGGAAACTCAATCAAAATTCCAACAACATAAATTTTCTTAAAAATATTCTTACAATGAACATGCCCATGGCCTTCTTTTATAGGGAAAGAGGTGGCCCATAAATGACAAGATCATAGTGTGAACACATTGATTCATGGTTTGGCTCCAAAGTACACCAAGATGCCATTTAAGGAAATCAAGTGTGTGAGAAGTCAAATTAAAATTCAAATGGGTAAGTGCATATTTCATGAGCCTTCAATGTGTGATGGTGGGTGGGATCTTGTAGTTTGTGCTAGACACAAAAATATTGAAGGAATTTATGTATTGTAGCGCGTGTAACCATAGCTTAATCCATGCGGTTATGGATTTTGAATGTTTTGGGGCCATCTAGGACTCAATCTGCTCTTTGGATATTGTGAAGGTGTCTTTGACTCTATGCATGTTGTATGTTGATGACGCTTTACCATGTAAATCGTGAAATTGTCGTAGGTGTGTGAGTTTTTCATGATAACATTCCTCATTTCTTTGTTACTATAAGTCTCCTCGTCATCACTCTCTCTTCTTTATTTATAAGGGAATTCATAAGCAAATTGTCCTATATTAATACAGTCAAAAAATTTAAAATGTATCTTACCTTTTATTTTTCACGGCTTTCTTGATCACAAATATTTCTTCTTCATCATCAAATTAATTAAAGGAACTCTTACTTGACTCTTGCTTGATACTTGTTTTCTTCTTTAAATCCTTGAAGGCTGTTTCACTCCTTGAAGGGTTCTCTTTCTTAGTTCTCATCTCATATGTAGTTAGGATTCCATGTAGTTCATCCATTGTCACTCTGTCAAGATATTTTCTATATTCCATGACTAAGACTCTGGAATCAAACCTCATAGGCAGAGTTCTCAACACCTTTTGTACAATTGTTGTTTCTAATACGTATTCACCAAGACCTATGATGGTGTTGACTACATGAGTCTACATGAAAAACGTACGCTACAATATTTTCATATTCCTTCATCTTGAGGCTCTCAAACTATCCTCTATGAGTTTGTAGCTTTTCATTCTTTACTATGTCATCCCCTTCATAAATATTGTGAAGTTTGTCCTACATTTCTTTTGTTGTTTTACATTGCATGGATTTTTTAAACTTTGAATCTTCTAGACCACACAGAATTGCATTTACGGATTTTGCATTGCATTCATAATGTTTTTTACCAGATGCATATGTTGATGGAGTCTTTGGAACTATATAGCCATCCTCAACTTCCTACCAAATGCCAAGTCCAAGTGACCGCAAAAATATTTCCATTCTTATGCTCC
Organism: Pseudotsuga menziesii; assembly: GCA_001517045.1. Taxonomy (NCBI): domain Eukaryota; kingdom Viridiplantae; phylum Streptophyta; class Pinopsida; order Pinales; family Pinaceae; genus Pseudotsuga; species Pseudotsuga menziesii. The sequence continues at coordinate 18,741 of LPNX010954126.1, forward strand.
AGAACTTGGTAGAATCATGGACCCATCAAACTATGGTGCCCTATTTGTTGAGAGACCTTTTGTAGTGGAGATTTTTCTCTGGCTATGTGCAAAAGAACCAACCTTAGATCAAATATATATAGAGGTAGAGTTCATGGTGCAAGGGAAATAATTCAAACTTGACTTACTTAACAAACAATAAACAAAATATTTTTTAGATTTTCTTTTAATTAACAAAACAAATGCAAAACACCTTTGTAAATGGACCACTGCATCTGTTTGAGGATTTGGTCCAAAGGCTTCCACAATCCGGTTCTTTGATTTTCTCCAACTAGTGTTGTCAATGGGAATGGAATCAAGGATATGGAGTAAACTCAACTTACAATGTGATGTGGAAAAATGTGGCAGAAGTATGATGGAAAAAAGTGTGACTAGAAGTAAAAAAGTGAAAAGTGTGACTAAAAGTGTTTGTGGGGAGACCTTCACAATGTGTTTATAGGATGATCCACGATTTTGTTGCCCATGGTATTGGCCCATGGTTTTATGTAGTGTGTGGTATTATTCCATGGTTTTTGACCCATTCTTATTTTAGGGTTTTTTGGTCCTTTTTTAGAGAATGGGGTTTTGTTGCAATAAATTCATATCTTCCTTGTATTTATGAGGGAAGGAATAATGATTATTTGGATCAATTTGGAGGGAATTTAATTATTATGAAGGTCAAAATGGAGAGAAAAATGATGGGATTATGATGTGTAATTATGGTTTTGACCATAGAGAGATACGTGGACAATTTTTTGTGTTAACAGATCGCCCTCTGATGTGTTAGTACAAGAGCTCATCGTATGGCCAATAAACATCATGGAATCAAGGGATTAATGGTGACATCGATGGAAAAAATAGAGAGAACCACGAAGAGTTGGAGTCTCCTCATTCGAAATGTAGTGGCTTTTGGTTTGTATTGCTTCTCAAAATGTATGAGGTATATATAATCTCAGAGATATATAGGGACGAGGTGGGCATACCCATGCTCATATCAATGTATCAATATAAAAAAGGGGATCAAGGCTCAAACAAGGGCTTTCGATCAATACATATAACTGGTAGTACATAATGGTGGTGCCAATAAGAGGCTGAATACAAATACTGATATCAAGAACTAGTACATAGAAACATTGGAATTCTCTTGGAATGCAATATCACAAGAATTGATGCTATGTTTAATCTGGGGGTGTACACAATTGCATGGACTCAATGATCTAGAGTCAGAATATCTTAGGTACAATAAAGGAAATTTGATACTGTAGATATACATAAGAATTATACCGAGGGGCTTTTGAACACTATCTCCAATGCATCTTGGATATCACAAAGAACATGAAATTGTATGGGTTCCAAAGAGACTCACCAATGTGCTAGACTTGGGTGACAAATGGGGTCTTCAACCAAATAATAAAGGAAAAAATACCCTGTATGAATCTCAACGATGTAATAATATAGTTGAAGTTGAGCATGTAAGACAAAACCAACTCAAAAGGCACTAAGGACTTCTTTCAAGTGGTCCAACGGACTCATAAATGAGGTGGATGAAACCAAGACATAGGGACCTATGGGTCTATCCTTTGGAATAAATGTGTTGATGTCAATAGAGGGATACCTACAACTACTAATCAAATGAGGTTTCATTAATAGAAGCATGAGGGGGAAAACCAAATATATGGAATAATAATGGGATTGAGACAATGAATGGGGAACGGGGGAAGGGGAGTATGGGGGGCTCAAACTTCCTTTGTTTAGAGTATAATGACAAGGTTGACTTGGCAGCATATGACACTGACTCATGGGGGGGTGAATCATAGTTGTGGAACCGGGGAGATGACTGCAGTGGGAGATACTTGGGGAAGGAACTAGATAAGTGATACCTACGGGATCCAAGGGAGATTCATCGCATAATACTATGAACAAAGACGACCCAATGGGGGGAATGCTGCCATAATGTAGACTATATGCAATATGGGTGGGCACCGAAAGGAACCATTTGGGTCATCTTCATAGTTTAAGGAGCTCGAAGAAGGCATATAAGTATGCTCAGTATGATATTATCTCATGGAATTTTGTTGATCCCAAGATGGTAAATGCTCGATGGTGTTTTCATCTTTAGAGAGTATGAAAACATGAAAAAGACTCCAATGGGTCTCTTTTTCATACAATATTATCCTAAGCTCAAAAAAGGATAAAAGTGTACAAAGGAGAACTCTCCCAGCCGAAAGGGGCAAAGAGATTTCTTTTTCATAGGTAGTCCAACCAAGCCAAAAAAGGATAAATTTATATTGATTGAATGATCATTCAAATAACTTTATGAGCATGAACAAAACCAACTTTTCTCGACGATGTTTTCTTTATGAGAGGGATGGAAAAGATCTTAAATGCAACCCATAAGTGAGCTTTTTCATAGAGTACAGTCCCAATGTCCAAAAAATCGTAAAAGGATACAAATGGAATTGTTCCTAGTTGGAAGGTGCTAGGGTCGTCCTTTTATTTAATTGGTCTACATAGTCCGAAAAGGGTATAAACGATACCACATAGATGCCCTTTCAAATACTTTAGTGAGCATGAAAGGAAGCAAGCTTTGTCAACAAAGTTTTCATTATTTAAGGAGTCAAAAAAGAGCTTAACAGAAATTCCATAATGTTCAATCAAGTAAGGAGGAAGTGTTCAATGTGCCAAAAGAGGTGATGTTGGAAACATGGATGACAGGGATAAAATAAATAGTGGAACACTGGTGGGGAATCCTTGCAAGATGATGAATAGTGGTAAAATAAAGAATAATTTACAGTATGGATGGAGCGGAGGGATCATGTACATGCCAATACAGAAGGGGTTTGACTTGCATAGTGGCACAAAAATTGAGGTAAGTCTAGGAAATGTCCCCAAAAAATTAGGGAGAGAATGAGATGTGAGTCCTATAGTCATATAGGGCACAAAAAACTGAACTTGTCGGTGCGAACGATGTTACAAATAAGCATCAAATGATTATGTGGTGCACAGAATAAGAAGTTGACCAAATGGAGGCCTATAAATAAGGGGGGACCACATGACACATGTCATTTTCACTGCTCATTGTTGAGTTGGTGTGGAAGGGACCCAAAGGAAAGTTGTTGATTTCTTCTAATTGCATCGACGATTTCGCGATCTTTTAGTTGCAGGTTAGAGCACTCGCCTAGCCCATCATTTACATTCATTCAGTTGGTCCTTTTCACAGTCTAGAGGTCTTGACATAGACCAAATGGGTTTTAGGGTTGAGTCACACCTTTCGATAATTGAGAGTGTGTTAAGAGGAACCTACTATGGGTGGGACCAAACGTACCTAAGAACGGTTCAACATGGGATGAACTAGGTTATCCTGACGGATGGAGATTTCTGATTCCTATCCTTTTTGTGCTCGTTCGTTTTTGAGTGGTTACTGACACTGCGACTGCATCTAGTGGTGCGTGAATGGGGACCAATCGAGCCTCATCTGAGGTGGTGGCGTGATATTATGATCCAGGAGGGAGTTGGTCTAGTAGGTCATTTCTTCACTCGGGAGCTATTTTCATAGTGGTGGTAGCTTCTAATCCTCATTGAGGATTATCCAAATGCAGGCATGGACAATTGAGGATAGGTTTGGGGACTAGATGGTATGTATACATGAATCTATGGTTTCAATCATATATTTTTTGTTTACTAGCATAGTGGTAGCTATATTATACATGTGATTGATGCTGACAAGATATTGTGTGCATCTGTAGACGTGGAAAAACATCCTTCAACAGTATATCAATGGCATAGGGGAAGAGTGGAGGGATTAGATCCACCTGCTCATGGGAAGAGGAGGTGATAGAGTGCTACTTTAGACTCATTGTGGCTAGATGTTGAGAGATTATTGGAGGGAGTCATCGACGATGGGTGGTAGTATCTGAACGATGACTATATTGCCGCATGTTACCAAGTTCCTCTCGAGTGGATTGGAAATCTCATGAATATCTCTATAGATGTATCATTCCAACCATTGATTTGGATTCAACCGAGATCCTTCACTTTCTTTCCATGCAAATTATAATGCATTAGAATCCACCCAATCTTGAATTTTTTGCTTTGTGAGGTGCCACAACATATTCCCACTAGAATGATTTATGGTCCCTGCAACTGAACCATTTATTGGATTTATCCTCTAGTTAAGATAGGTTAAGATCCGTGTTCTTAAAAAAAGACCCAAATATCGACCCGACAGAGCATGGATTAGTCAGCAGCACCTGTGACGTAGATGTAGTCTCGCCCGAGATATCCTTATGGGGAACTGCCAGAACTAGGTTTCTGCAGTTATGTGGGGATTTCTACTCTTGTTGTACCTTATCACAACACTTGATTGAAGCCATGGTTTACACTTCTTATCCTTTGTATTTTCATTCAAGATATCAATCTACTTATCAGCCGACACATATCATAATAATCAACATAACAACCTTATTACATATTCATTCAATAAGAAGTGTGACAGAGACATATGAGGGATTATTCATAAACAAATGTAGAGTGACACATTCATATTTACTTATTTACAACATACATGAAATCTACATAAGCACATTAATCAATGACACGCATAGACAATAGTTAATGTGGAAACCCATCTAGGAAAAACCACAAATGCGCTCTTCATCTAGCATGAGAAATATATTAGCACCTTTTGTCTACGCACTCAGCTTATAGACTCTTGTCTATGTATTATTTACAATTCAGGTAGACTTCTGTCCTCTCATGCTCTCAGGTTTTAGGTATAGGTACTTCCTCTCTCCTTCACTCATCTGTCAATCTGCACACAACTTGGATCGTTCCTCTAGCTAATTGAATCTCCTATTCTATTCTCTAACAAACAATTAATAACCAACATTAGTCTTGCACATAGCTTGGGTTCACCCTTTTATAAGCTTATACCTATCCTAATCAACCGACTCTTTTTTTTAGCCGACAGGCTTCCATTTCTATTCTCGTACATTCAATTACAACTGAAAATAAGCACTATCAGCCCAAAATACAATGATGCTTTATTACCAAAAGTGTGCTTTATTCTAACTAACTCCTTATCCACGATCAACCGAGTTGTCATTTTTACTATTCTGCTCTTTTTTTGTTGCTGCTTCTCTTATCGCTAGTCTTTCCATCGTGGTTTCTCTTCCATCACAAGTTCTCTTTTTTGTCACAGTTCCTCTTTCATCACAGCTTCTCTTTTCTATCTTGCAACCAAATTCTTTATCTTGCCAAGAAAAATTCTGCCTGACTTTTCCTAGGTCCAACAAATAGTCGGAATAGTGGTAGAAGGGCCATTTCCCCCATGCATGAATGTAGGAATGGTGTGAACCATGGTGGATGGATTGGGGCCACTACTAGTGGGTAGAGAACTAGAAACATTGTGTGCAATGACGAGTGGCCCACTAGAACCAGGACCTGTACGTCCAGTAGAAGGGATACCCGGTATGATGGGCGGAGCATTCACCGATACACTACCAAAAATCCTCCCTTGGAAGGGCTTGGGAGGTGCACCATCTATATGGGGTAGTGGATAAGGTAGGATCAAATTGGTAGGAATCCAAATCTGACTCACATGAAGTGTGTGACTTGGAAGGGGGTGAACGACATCGAATATGGATCCGATGACGGAGGTTCAAGGAATTGAACTGAGGGGTATGCCCCCTAAGTCTCTAGGAGTATCATGGGGGAGAAAGGGTGTTGTGATGATGTGTTATATGAGGAATGAAGGCTCAAGGGTGGAAAACACAAGCTCAAAATCCAACTGCAGCCGAGTGTGCAGAAGGAGAGTTGATAAATGGTGGCACATAAGACAAAAAAATCTCTAAAATCAAACTGTAATAGTGTGTCACAGCAGGACAGTCTAAAAAAAAAGAATACATAAATCCAATAAGATCTATTTATGAAGAAAATGACGGACTAAACTATGGGGTATATGTGCAAGCAATCTCCTAGATACAGGATGGAAAATTTCATAAACCGTATCCTTTGTTGGGTGAAATCCATAGTCAAACAATATGAAATGGAAGAACAAAATGCTAAGAGAATCCCACTACTGAAAGGGAACTTGGGTAAAAGAGCCCTAATATATTGGAAACTAGGCTACCTCATTAATGACACGTTTGGGATGGTATCCTGGAACTTCATCCCTTTTGTCCTCAACACCCGGTATAGTGGCCAACATACATGATGAGTACCATGAGGAGATTTCCTACAAAGTGGAGTGCATTATTCCACCCAAACTTTTGGAATAGCTTTGTTGTGGATTACCCTCGGAGAGCGGGAGGACACCTGATAAATTTGTGGTGACCATGTCAATAAATACTGTAGGATTTTGGTTCCCTATAAGACAACAACTATGTCTCATATGTAAGTGACAAAGTGGGGTTATTTGGATGCCTATCCCCAGTGTCCTAACCTAACTACAATATTGTTTTGGTCCTCAAGCGAGGTTATGATGTTGGTTGAGTTAAGCTTAATTTGAGGCTCAAATTGGGGTCATGGACCAAGCGTTCAGATTAAGGTGTGAGATGTGTGCACAAATGGAGTGTGATCTCTAAAACCTAGGTCTATCTATCAGAGACTAATATGCTAAAAAGTAAATAACAATATTGAAAGTAAATGATTTTCAATAATTAAAAACTAATCATTCCAGATGAAATAAAATATGCAAGAAAATAAGCACACTAATAACTCTATAGGATGTAGGAAACACACGAGGGGTCTCAACTACCAAGATCAACTAAGATAAGCTCAAATAAAAGCAAATGGGGACTGCAAAAACACCAAGGGGTACTTGTAGGAAATTAGATCTAGAAAAATACAGTCAGGAAAGGGGCAGAACACAGATAGGGGGTCTAGAATGGATCTAAAACACCTTAAACAGTTGGAAAATCTCCAGGCTACACTTATCAGCAGGACATACGTGGTTGATGTCGCACATGACTAAAAAATAGTCATGAGCGAGATGAAAACACAACTGTAAAAACATAGGTTGCACTTAATGATGGTTTTTGTGTAACAAATCACACAAAACAAGGTCACAAAAGCGACCCAGATCACTCTAGAAGGCATAAAAAGAGTGATCTAGACTTTGGATCCAGGTCACACTTAAATGGGAAAAAGGTGTGACCTAGGTCATTCTTATCAAGAAAAAAAGTGCAACCTGGGTCACACCTTACAACCAAAAAGGTGCGACTCAGCTGAAACTGGAAATCTTTTGTGGAAAAAATGTTGGTTAGGGTCGGGGGCGGGGAAATCACTGTAAATAGACTAGTTCAGATCTGCCAAAATGGGGTCATATCTTTGACAGCTAAGTGTACCCAAGTGAAACAAACCAACAAACACAAATAATAAACCTGCAAAATCAAAGTTCCAAGAGGATTGAGCCAGTGGGGTCGCCAAAAGCATATATTCTAGATTTGATCCACAATGGAGTTGCCAAAACTGTAGTGGATATCTATCTCCGATTACATGGAAAAGAAACAACCTTAGATCAAAGGGATATAGAGACAGAGTTAATGGTGCAATGGAAAGCATTTAACCTTGACTTAACAAACAATAAACAAAAATATTTTTTAGATTTTATTTTAATTAATAAAACAAATGCAACATACCTTTGTAAATGGGCCACTGCATCCATTTGAGGATTTGGTCCAAAGGATTCCACAATCTACTTCTCCGATTTTCTCCAACTAGGGTTGTCAATGGGAATGGAATCAAGGATTGTATGGAGTAAACTCAACATACAATGTGATGTGGAAAAATGTGGAAAAAGTATGATGGATAGAAGTGTGACTATAAGTAAAAAAGTGAAAAGTGTGACTAAAAGTGTTTATGGAGAGACCTTCACAATGTACTTATAGGACAATCCACGCTTTTGTTTCCCATGGTATTGGTTCATGGTTTTATGTAGTGCATGGTATTAGTCCATGGTTTTTTACCCATTCCTAAGTTTAGGGTTTTTTGGTCCTTTTTGAGAGAATGGGGTTTTGTTGCAATAAATGCAAATCTTCCTTGTATTTATGCGGCAAGGAAAAATGATTATTTGAACCAATTTGGAGGGAATTTAATTATGAAGGTCAAAATGGAGGGAATAATGATGATATTATGATGTATAATTATGGTGTTGACCATAGAGAGTTATGTGGACAATTTTTTGTATTAACACATTTCTTTCTATGCATGAGTGTTGTAGGGACCTACCTTCCAGTTGTCAAATTGTTCCTGAAGGAAACTACTCTAATACAAATTGTTGGAATATTTAGTTGTACTAAGAGGGGGAGGTGAATCAGAATAGGACATGTTATACACTTTCGTAACTTATTTACCATTCACATTAGCTTTCAATCAAATTGATAAGTAGTCAACAAAAATGCACAATACATTAGAGACATAAGGTTTTAACATGGAAACCCAATAAGGGAGAAAACCACGAAAATATGTTCTTTTAATAAACAATGATAACAATGATTCACAGACACGTATATGCTAGAGATACCAATCTCCCACATTTACAAGCAAGAAACTGTAGGAGGAAACAACCCCATAAATTCTTTAGCTCCAACTAGAAGGAGGCACCAACTCCCTATATTCTCCAACACCAACTCCTTACATTATGTATTGATGTATTGCATGACAATTCACCTGTCACACTATGTTCACTAGTACATGTTAACTTTTTTCCCACAGCAAATCATTGCTATAGCAACACTTTTTTGTCGCTATCAAAATCAATAGAAACCCAATTTTCCATGGAAAAACTATCGTCGCATTAGCCAGAATTCAAATATTTCATCGCTATAGTGACATAACAGAGATGACACTGTAATGTCCTAAATTTTACATTGGGTCACAATGGCCAAATCACATTTTCCATATTCATGAAAGTTGTCAAATTGATGCTAAAGGTCAAATAATTGCCAAGGAGGAAAATCACTAGTTTCCTAGGTTGGGGGTGGAAGCTTTGAGATTTGGAATAAGGGGGACAATAAATTATGTTTGAAAATTATACTAGAATAAATAATTAATAAAGGATATAAATAAATAAATACAATGTAAAATCAAAGTGGCATTTGATCACGAAGACACATGGAGGATGTGGGACCCACACAAGCTAGAATTCTTATGTTAAATGGTATCCTCCTCTTGCAAATTCGAATATATGGGAAGCCTAGTGTTTTTGTATGGATTATAAGGTTGATATACTTGTACATATACTTCATAGGTATAATTTGGGATGAATTGTAACTTACATAGGAGTTTCATGGACACTTGGCTAGATTCCCCTTACATTTATGACATCTATGACACCAATGATGGAGATTATATGACAATTATGACACAATCAGATATGAAGGCTGAAATATGAAATATATGACATGTTATGCCTGAATAGATCATCTTATATGGCGCTGAAGGGAGTTGGATAAGGATAAGAGGCTCCTACTCGAATTTGGGGGAAGATGGAAGGTGAAGAGAAAGGCCACATGGCATAGCATGAGAAGCCACACCAATTCCACTTGGATTTGGTTTATGGAAGGATGTGGAACCTTATAAGACCAATAATGTTTATAAAATTCATATATCATCCAAGAGATAGGGCCTTTTATCATTTTTGAAAATTGTTATTGTGAAGAGAGAGAGCTAGTGGATGACTAGTTCATGTCTTAGCCAATTTCGAGGGTGAAAGATTCCCATCCTAGTTGGTGTTTGTGGAGGCCACTAAGGTATTTCAAGGAGATTCAATGGATTCATAATTTAAAGGTGCAAGCTACATAATCTCATGGAAATATCAAGTTCATCTTGTTCTTCCTTTCATCTCAAGTTTTTTCACCATATTTCAACTCGGTGGAGTGAGGCGCACCTGGTGAGCTATTTATCTCTTGGAGAGGGATCCTCTTTCTCCAGTATTTTGTATTATGAGGTAAATTATATTCTCTCTTTTTTCATAAATTTCTCAGGTTTAAAGGCCAATAAATCTCATGTATTATTGATCAATAATAAAGAAACAATGCCTTTTCCCCATCTCCTTGTTGTAAACTCTTATAATATTGATAGATTTGAATGGATTTGTAAAATATTGATGATTTATGAATGAATGGAATTAAATTAAAGAATATAATGGGTTTAATATTCAGTAAATGATAATTTGTGTCCATTGGGGCGAATTTCATAGAAATTGGAGCAAACTACATCTCATTTCCCCAAGGGTCCAAAACTAATTTTTATATATCTGATTGAAAGAAGTGATAATAGCCATGGGAGTTCTATTGGTTCTGAATATGAGTCTCTAATAATGTATTATACACATCCTCTGGTTCAATTTTATAATTCGAGTGAGTTTCTACACATTTGGGAAGCCATTCCGGCAATTACCCGGGGGGGATTTGAACCCCAAAATTGCTAGTTAAAGCATCTATCTTATTCAGAATTTGATATAGAATTTCAGAAGTAATTTGCAGGAAATTATATACCCCTGAAAATTATAATTAATTTATTACATCACTCATACACCTTCTTGTACAATTCGAGAGAATTTGGAGCTTTTTGGAGTCATCTACCATTGGGGGTTGGAACCTCAAAATTACTAGTAAATTCATGGAGTTCCCTTGGATACCTATATGACCCCAAAAGCACAAATTATGCTTCAAATATAATTTAATTAAGGTTTGATAACAGAGCCAAGTATCATACCCTCCATTAGTGAAGGTTGTACAATTTTGTGAAGATATTTGTTCCAGGACCCAGGGGGGATTTCCACCTCCCAAATTGACTAGTCTTGTCCTGAAAATTATTCCATTGAAAATTGCAGAACATGGTTGGGTATATCAATTTATTATATGTCTGATATATGTGCTAATATTTCCCATCACCCCTCAGGAACTTCCTCACCAAGTTTGAAAGAAATTGGATAATTTTGGATCAATTGAATCCATATAACTAGAGTTGTAAGAAGATGAATTTGAGTATATTGTGAAATAATTGAAGAATTGGCCATTTTGATAAAATTTCAAGAGAGCGGACATTACAGGCACATGGTGATTGTGGAATTTTCTTCAAAAAACAATAGGAATCGATATAGTGACGTTCATGTGTCGCTATAACAACGGTGTGGAGTCGCTATAGCGATGGAAGATTGTGGAAAAATAATGTGACTAAGTCATAATGTATTGATGAAGTGATATTTTGGCATTTCTATAGCGATGAAATATTTTGTAAAAATCAAGCGACTAAGACATTTTCCATCATTTGAGAGATGTTGTGGCATCGCGATAGTGACAAAATATTGTGGAAAAATCAAGCGACTAAGTCATATTGAGTCATGGGAACGACGTATAGTCGTCGGTATAGAGACACACATTTGAAACTAAGAAATACCCAAGTCCTTTTTCAGTCTATATAGAGACGTTTTATCGTCGTTATAGAGACGGCAACTTGTCACTATAGTGACGACAGTTTGTCGCAACTTAGAAGTGAAAAAGCCCCGATGCGTCGCTATGTCGCTATATTAACACCAATACATTGCTATAACGATTTTTACTGTGTATTTAAAAAAAATACACAATTCACAACAAAAATTGTATTTCAAATCTAGGCATACCTACATCCTGGAAACTCCTTTGGCATATTCTTGACATGAGAGGATGAATATTGGTGCATCATCCAAAAGCATTCATATAAAAGTGAAGAGAAATGTGGAACCCAAGCCACGTTTCAATATGCAAGTGAAGAAATTTTCAAGAAACTTTAGGAAAGCAAGTATAGAATTTGATGACAAAAAGAGACTCAAGGAAAAAGCAGAAATACCATCATCAAAGAGTAAAAAATTCCTGAAACTTTATAATGCTAGGAAAGAGGGTTTGGGATGGTGTAAACCGTTTGTTGGTATTGAATGTGATAGTATTAAGTAGAAAATGAATAGTCTACTCACTTTATGTATGACCCTGCACATTAAAGGAGATAAATAATTTAAAATTACTAACCTCGAAACCAAAGGAGATAAAAAAATTGATGTATTAAACCAGTAATAGACTCTTGAAATCACAAATCAAACAATCAGCAAAAAAATTGTTGCAACTATAGAAAAAAAATTGATGAAATATGTATTAAGAACATGTATTTATATATCAATGATCGTGGTGGTTACAATGAAAATGCACAACGGTCAAATTTCAACAATAAGAAAACTTCAATGACCGTTACTATGATGACCGTTGATTTGCAAATGTTTAGAGTTCCGTCGCTAGAGCGATGAACGTGTGTCTTTGTCGAAATAGAGACAAATTGTCGTCGCTATAGAGACACACAGTCATTTACGTTGCAATAGTGACGATTATTAGGGGCCAAAACAATTTCTTTTCAAAGTTTTTATCAATTTATCCACAAAAAATACCATTTCAACTTATTCGTGGCAATATTTCGTGGAAATTTTGAGCCATATGTACTAGTAGTTCTATAACCCTCTACTATACACAAGATAATATTTACTAGTGTAGCACTCTGCTTTGCACAAGACAACTCTAACTACCATTTCACTTTTCTCTGTCATACTCTGCTCTATGCAAGACAATATACACTACTGTCACACTATGTTATGCATAAGACATCTTAGCTTCTGTAATGTGTACCAACTTTATAGTCACACTCTTATCTATGAAAGACAATATTAGTTACTATATAACGCACCAAATTTCCTGTCATGTTCTTCTCTATGCAAGATAATCTCAGCTTTTGTATTATGCACCAACTTTTTTGTCATGCTCTGCTCTGTGCAAGACAATCTTAGCTTATGTATTGTGCACCAACTTTCTTGTCACACTCTTCTCTGCACAAGACAATCCTCACTACTCCACATCCACCATAGTATCCACATTATTCCTATTGAGATTTGTTTTATGCAATATAAACTTGAGTGTTGTGCATCCATCACAATGCCAACATTCTTCCTTAACCACCAAAAGAACCTGCAAGAAAAAATCACTAGGTGTTCCTTCTTCCTTTGACCACCTAAGAAATTATTTTAAGAGAATTTCATTAAGAATATATTCAAAACCCAAAAAACATCTTTAGTTCCATTTTCAATCCCCATAATACCTCCTCTTCCATAAGTGCACACATTTTTCAGAGCTCCATCATTGCTTAGATGGAGAAATAAATGAGGGGGCGCTCCACTTATTTATATTTTTCTTAAATCACCTTATGGGCCAACATAATATTGTACAATATCCTGGCAGGGTCGACCTAACAATATGACTAGGTTTACTTTATGAATTCTTCCATATATCTGCCTTATTATGGAGTTAGATGGACTTCCATATACCATTGGAAAGGTATCGGAACAAGTTTTCCAATCATATAACCTATACTCCAATTTGAGTTAGGTGTCCAAAGTAAACATTCCTTCAAACATAGGGTATCCAAAATAGGCATACAATAACAATATTGCTAATAATCTTCATTTGATAATCTCTATCTATAGTCTCTTTTCTTTTGACATCAATGAAAACAATATTTCCAAAATTTTGTGCAAGATTTTGGAGTGTCTTTTTGTAATTTTTGGTGACATTGTAATGTAGTATTTTTCTAAAGAAACCATTTAATTGTGTACATTGTAAAACCTGCCTAAAATTTAATAAGGGGGTTCAAAGGAGGACTTTTGTAGGGATTTTTGAACATCGTATACTTCATAATGACAAGAATCGAATAAATGTTTCATCTGCTACAGACTTTGATTAACACAATTTCTGGACCCAAGAATCCTATGCATAAGAGAACTCTTACTATAGTTGCTACCTGCTTACAAGTGATGCAAAGAAAATTTGACATGCTCAAAAGTCCAAAGAAGTTGGTCTCTAATGAATTTGGTCTTATAAGACAATGACATCAAGAATACATCAAGCTTATACCAGTTATAGATAAAACAAGGGATTGTGGAGACAATGCATTGCTTGGAGAGACTAAGGTAAGAGATAAAGAACCTAAGGTTAATGAAACACATAAGAATACTAAAGATGAAGTAACTAAGAATATAAACAATGACATCATAACAATTAAAAATAAAGATCCATTTGAGGATGAAGCCCAATTTGTTCAACCTTGGGAAGAGGTAAAATTTAAAAGAGATCAATGTGGCTTAGGATATGAAAAGGATCATGATAACCCTTTTAATTATGATGATTATAGAAAAACACATAAGTTTATGAGTGGAAGATTTATTAATGATGTCGATCAAAAGGTAGAACTTGAGAATAATGATAAAAAACAAGAACATGTTTATGATGCAACAAAGAATGTTTAGAATGATAATGTCGATGCCAATGATAATAGTCAGTTAAACTATAAATCCATCCAATGCTGACATTGTCATTGAGTTGGCCATCACGAATCAAATTGTTTTGATCTTTGCTATGCATTTTCTGTGGGAAGACCAACCACATCTTTGAAGGGTGTCAAGAAAACAAGAAGCTTAAGAAGAAACAATTATGTTTTGAATGGTTAAGTACTTGACATTGGAGTTTGGAAGACAAGATAATAAGAAGATATTATCGACGAGCTCATTCATAGGTTGAATCATTCTTACAAGGAGTGATTTTAACAGTGGATGGTACACGATGTTTTGGATTTGTTCATTTCATATCGGGGCCCAGATGATGTGTCTTTAAGGTGAAGATGTCTTTAGATTGTGTTGGAAGACAATGTGATTGACCCCTTTCTACTTTCAAGGAGGTTGTATTTAATAATTTAAAGATCAATACAAATAAATTAAATTAATTAATAATAATAAAAATATTACCTATATGAAAGTAAAAAAATAAAAATAAAAATATTAAAAAAAATCCCTTTAGAATTTTGATATATCTATAAAAAAATATTTATTTCTGAAAAAAATACAAAATAACAAAGACGTAGCAGCAAAGCTGCATATTCCTTCATTTAATATTGTAGAATGTAGAATATATGCCAATTATATTATATAATTTGAAAGCTCTTAGTTATTATAAAGTTTTAGTTAAAACCGATAGAAAAACTATGATAAAGAAGTTGCCATAACCATAACCCATCCCTACCTATCCGCGAAGGATGAAATGTGAGTAGAGTAGGCCATCACCTTATCTGTTCAATCACGTGTTTCATTTGATTTGATTAATTTCTATGAAGTATGGTTAATACCTGAGAAAGTTGAAAAAAAAACAAATAGAGGAGGTCCCGGGTAGCTTAAACTTGAAAACCTTTCTTAACGTGTTGTATATTGATGAGAATATCTCCTCTTAACGTGTTGTATTGCGATGGAATTTGTTTCATGCAAACATTCTCCCTAAGCTTCTAGATATTTATATTGAATTTTTTTCCCAAAAGTTGAAGGCGATTCCATGGATTTGATTTTAAATTCAAAGGAAAAATTGTCGAAATCAAGAAGCTTCTTCTCAGGCGTAGCTATGACGAATTCCAATAGAATTCGCCTTTTATGACATTATTGGCCCACAGGGTGGATTTCAAAAACTTCACTTAGAAGCTTGAGTGAGTGAGGAGATCAACCGCTCCTCTAACTTGATATTTTTAAGAACTTTCAACTAAATGAATTGAACGGTTTATGCAAAAACTCAAGCCTCGAACTGAAGTCACCTGCAATTATCGGTGAAACTACCGTACTGCTAGAAGCATGTCTTATTATTATCAACTTATTATTTATCTTGTTAATTGATATAAGGCATGATGCAACAAAAAAAGACTGTCAATAAATAGTTTCTATAATAATTTGAGCCATTTTATTGTGATGTTTTACCTGAGTAACGAACACTCCTCCGTGGCTCAACTTGGCTTTAGAACAAGATCATAGAAATATTTTGTGTACAATTGATAACGAGGACCTACTTCCATAGGATATGATAGGTCTCCTATTATGAAGTCGAATTGTTCATCTCTATATTGGAGCTTAGCCCTGCGTCGAAGAATTTCTATTAAAGCTTTAAACAGAAGTATAAAGTATAGTTTGAGAAAAAGAAGTATAGTCTCAAATTCTCTGGACCTGAGGGCTTTTTAGGATGAAGGTTGACTTACAAAAGAGCATTTTTGATCTTCTTGTATCCATTGAGTGGTTGTTTGTTTTGTTTGCTGCTCTAAAAGAGTAGCTAATGCGCTTGTTAGGAGTGCGGGGAGTACAGAAGTATATGTACATGAATGAAGGAGGGAATTTTTTAAGGAACATATAATATTTAAACAAGCTTCTTCTTCACTCCAGAAAGCATCTGTAACTAATTGTAAACCAATCAGGATTTCTAGAGGAGGGAAGGGAAGAGGTCGAGATCTAGCTGATTGATCATAGTTTTGGATCACCTTTTTATGGATGGCAGTGTTGGAGTTGTTAATTACTCCACCGCTGGCCGCAAAATTTTTGAAGAGGCATCACCGCTCAGAAATATGATCGTCGAAATTTTGAAGAGCTGTTACATCGCCACACCGCCTCACTACCTGACAGAAATCAGATTATTAAAATATGAAAATCCATTTTAATTAAGCCAGCAATGCACATCCAAATTCTTAAAAGGCAGTGTAATGTTTATTCCTATCAGACTATAAGAGAGAATTAACATAATTCCGTTTTGTATTCTGAAAGGCCAATTAACAGTTAATGATCGACTTAGGTAGAAATACTATAAATACTTGCATTGTAAATCATATTTGGGATGCTGAAAATACACAGCGGAGAGTGAAATAGAAACAGAGTTGAAACTATGATATTTTCTGTGTAATTTTGTTTTATTCTGTTTCTGAGTGTAAAAACTCAGTTTTATTTTAATGACAATTTGTTGTAGCAGCTCGAATTTTTCTTTGTGGATGTTGTTTATTAACTCAGTAGAATATGTGTGATAAGTTTACAGATGTAGGGGTGATAAAAAACTTGTTAAATAATGAGCTGCAATAGAGTTGTGAGTGTGCTGTAGGTGACATCAGCACTCACAGCTAGCTGAAACAGGCGTATAAAGTGTTGCTAGTTGTAAAACCATATAGGAAGAACTGTTAGCAGTAGCAACCAAGCTGAAACATCCTTGTAGAAATTAAATTGAGTTTGGAAGCTCTATTAGTGAGTCGCATGAAACAAATTAAATCTTTCTTGTAAGTTGTATTTTGAACTGTTAGTTAAGTTCTTAGTGCTACTGTTGAAGAGAGCGACACTACCTTGCCTTCCCCACAGTGGTATCAGAGCGTGGTTAAGTTTCCTTCGTATCTAAGAGCTTGGTTGAGTTTTATTGCTCATTGTTTTTTGAATTTAATTTAAATGGATACTAACAACAGTGTAGTGCAGCCACAAATTCCAGTGTTGTCTGAAAAAAATTATGACACATGGTTTCTTAAAATGAGAACTATCCTACGTGCTTAGGATCTTTGGGAGTTTGTTATAATTGGCTATCTTGAACTAGCTGATCAAGCAGCTGAATTAGCACTAACGAATGTTGAGTGTGTTCTATTGAAGGAAAATAAGAAGAAGGACAATAAAAATATTGGTCTTATTCAACAATGCCTGAGTGAATCTATTTTTCCAAAGATATCAAGTGTTGAGTCTTCAAAGAAAGCTTGCGACACTCTTGAAACTTGCTATCAAGTTGTGACCAAGGTGAAGAATGTTAAGTTACAGAATTTAAGAAGAGATTTTGAGAATCTGAAGATGAAGGATAATGAGACTGTTAATAATTTCATGACACAAGTCACGAGTGTTGTAAACCAGCTACGAAAGTATGGTGAAGACCTTCCAAATCAGCGTGTAATTGAAAAATCGTTGAGATGTTTTCCAAAGAAGTTTGAAGCTGTGGTTGTTCGAATTAAAGAGTTTAAAAATCTCATTCATATGCACATTAATGAGCTGACTGGTTCATTGCTTGCTCATGAATCAAGAATGAAAAGGTATGATGATACTCCATTAGAAAATGATTTTAAATCTTAGTTAAATGTTACTAGAGGTAGAGGCAGAGGAAGAACTAGTAACAGAGGAAGAGGAGGACAAAGTGCTGGTCATAAAGATAGTAGAAATGATTCTAAAAATGAAGAGAAGTTACAGCAGAACACTCCTAATGTAAGGGGGAGTAGCAGCAGAACAAGACAGCCAAGAAATCAGAGTTATGATAAATCTAAAGTTCAATGTTTTATTGTAAGAAATTTGGAAATTTTTCTAACAAGTGTTGGAAGAATAAAGCATATTCTAGTAAGTTGTCTACACACATGATAGAGGAGACTGAAAATGAAGAGAAACCTATGTTTTTGACTTGTAATGTCACCCATGAAAGTTCAAAATACATATGGTTTTGGACAGCGCTTGCAGCAACCACATGACTGGAAATAAGGAATTATTTTCAAGTCTAGATACAAGTATTTAATCTGAAGTAATGTTGGGTAATGATTGTAAGGTAAAAGTTAATGGTAAAGGTGTGATTGCCATGTATGAAAAAGATGGTAAAATAAGAACTATTCATGATGTTTATTATGTTCTTGGTTTAATGTGTAATTTATTGAATATTGGACAATTGCTGGAAAAAGAGTATACAGTATTATTTAAGAAAAAGGTATGCACTATTTATGATAAATATCCAAGTAAACAGTTGATTGCCAGAGTAGAGATGACAAAGAATAGAATGTTTCTGCTGACTATGAGAAATGATTTGACTAACTCCTTGAATGCTTATAAAACTAAGAGTTTATATCTATCATGGTTATGGCATTTGAGGTATGGCCATTTACATTTTGGTGGTTTAGAGTTGATATAGAAGAAGTAGATGGTAAAAGGATTGCCCATTATTGAGCAGCTAGTAGGATCATGTGAGAGTTGCATATGGGTGAATCCATGAAGATGGGTGTCTATTTTGGGGGGTCTTATAAGAAAATAAATTTGATTTTTTCATGTTTTTCAACTTTGGGCAAATGAAAGTGATATTTTCATTTAGAATTTCACTTTCAAGTAAAAACAAAACTTTTAGAGAATTATGTTAGCTTTCTATTCATAATTTTTTCAATTTTTTTTTATTAAGATTTGATATGTCGTTTCAGAAAATGTTTGATAGTGTGTCCTTATAAAATGAAAGGACTAAAAAATAGACATGTTTGGATGCGCCACTAAAATCATTGTTAAACTTGTGTTTTGAAAAAACAAAATATGTTACGACAATCTACACACAATATACTATTGCGATGACTATAAATTTGTAACCAACAGATCTATACACTAATTATAATATTTATTTGAATTCGATCAATGGGGAAGCCTTGTCAATTTTCAACATGTGTTTGGTTGCGCCACTTTTCTCGCAATTGACTATAAAATTTAAAAATCTACGAATACCCTTTTAAAGTAGACACTCCAATTAAGTGCACCATATTTGTTTCAATTTTTTATGTGGTGTATTTTTAAAGTTATATATTTTTCATTTCACCGCATGTTGAAAGAGATGAAACGAAACTCGACACATGTTAAGAAACAAAAATAAAAATAAAAATAGTGGATCTCACCTATACACAACAAAATCTATACCTACAGAAAGTAGATTCAATGATGAAACTAATGGTATCAAGTCCGACAGTCGATTTGTAGTGTAAGGCATCCATTTTACCTTCCGAAAATGGAGAATGAAAATTGTGCAGGTTTCAGGTCTCAGAGGTTATTCGGCCGAACAATTATTCGACTGAACAATGGTTTGGCTGAACAATTATTCATCCGAACAATGTTTTTCCATTACGGAACCGTTATTTACAATGCAAACGAAAAAAAAATTCGTCAGCTGGAAAAAATTTCGTCTGCTGAATTGTTTTTTAGCTCTCGTTCTTCTAGTTATCTACCATCAATGGTTGGTTATCTATTGATCAACTATAAGTTATCCATGCACGACAGTAAACACTAATAATACATTACAATTTATCATATTACTAGCACACCCACGAACAAAACAAGTACTCTTCAAGGAGATAAACTAGGCTTAATATATCCTTTGTGTATAGCAACTCATGTAATTGTATTGTTCATTTCGTTAATTCTGGGATACTCATATGATATGGATCTCATGAAACTAGTGTTGAAAATGACATTAGATCTATGTTAAAATCTAAATATCGTTTAGGTGGTAATACTGATATCTTATCACAAAATACAACTTCAAATTCCTTTAAAATAGGAAATTGTTCTAATTCCATTTTTTACTTTTCAGGCTCAAATTCTTTAATTTTGATGCCATAAAGTTGACACCCTTTCCTAGTACACTTTTTACATTGTAGTGCTGAAATTTGTCGTGTAGATAAAGGTCTATAAATTTCATTCATTGTATGATACTTATCTTCTTCATCCACACTACTAAAAATTTTATGCAAATAGTCGATAATATATTCATGAGATTCTAGCCAATCCATACCTATCAAAATGTTATAGGATTCTAGGGGAAGTATATTTAAATTAACTAAGGTATCCAAGTCATTAAAACCTAATAACAAATCTTTAACTATCTTCGTAACTTTCATTTTTACCTTTGTCACCAGCTATACCAACCATGCATTTTTTTGTTTTTCCTTACTAAGTTTACACTTTTCAACTACTTTTGGTGCAATGTAACTTAAACTAGACCCTGAACCAATAAGTATTGAAACATGTATGTTCAAAAATTTACCTTCTACTTCCAACATGGTGGATTGATGGTCCACCTGCTGATATTCCAAAGAAACATTAACTATAGGGATATTCCTGGCTATGTCATTCACAGTACAAGCTTCCTGCAACATGCTTATAGGTTACTATTCCATCCTCCACTAGAAGTTTTGATACTCTTTACCCCATTATTATTGGTTGAATCTCGCCTGTTGTAATTTTTATCAGTATGACCTCTTGTTCCTTTTCCAAAAGGTGAGGGTTTAAATCCTTTCCTACGTTGATCGATCTTTTCAATTTTTTTTATTTTTCCAACTTCTACTCAATTTGGATATTTGTTTAAACAAATGGTAGCACAACTAAGCCTTTCTAATTGCTTCATCCATTGTTGAAGAATTTCAAACACAATCTTTTCCTTATACACTAGGGGTAAACCACTGATAAAACTGTATACCTTAGCTTTTTCAACTCTTAGATATGGTACATAGCGTTGTAAATTTACAAACTCAATTACAAATTCTTCCATGGTTAACAATCTTAGTCTCAAATTGTTGAATTATTGAGCTTTCTCATCATAATATCGTTCTGACATAGAAATTTTTTCAATAATTTTTTTAAAAATTTCCAACTCAACTCTTTACTACATATGCTACTGACACTCTTAGCCTCCTTCCACCACGGAGCAGATTTAACAACCAAGATTCTATCGCTTCCTCAAATTCTCCATCAAACATGAAGGGCCTTAACTTTTTGAATTATCCCTGTAACTCTACAAGTCTTTCTTTTTGTTTTTCATTATTCATTTCATCACCTTTCTTTAAATCCTGGGGGGTTATATAGGAATGCTATTTGTAGTTTGTTTTTTTGTAGTGCTCCTTTTCTTTTCTTGTAAGGAACATAAAATAAATATAATAATTAAATTGATAATGTTACCTTAGTATAAAAAATATTAAAATTCAAAATCAAGTTGCTAATTTTACCTTAGTAATAAAAAATATTTCTATAAAAACTTTCTAACATTCCTAACATTCTCAAGTTCTCAACACTATATCTACAATCATACATTAACTAACTTTCATATATTTGCACCTATCAAAACTTCCTAACATTCATTCATATATTTACACCTATTAAAACTACCTAACAGTCATTCATATATTTGCACCTATCAAAACATTCTCTCCTAACATTCCCCCATTCACACATTCACTCCTAACATTAACATTTCCCATATATCCATTCTTAACATTAACATTCCCCTATATTCATTCTTACATTCATATATTTGCACTTATAAAAAATTCCTAACGTTCCTAACCTTTCTTAACATTCATTCATATATTTGCACCTAACATTTCCTAACATTCATTTCAAACATTCATATATTTGCACCTATCAAAACTTCCTAACATTCCTAACATTAACTTCCTAACATTCCTAACATTAACATTTCCATATTCATTCCGACTATATTCATTCTTAACATTAGATTGCACTTATCAAAGCATTCATTCCTAACATTCCCTTATTTCCACATTCACTCCTAACATTGCCCCTATCAAAACATTCACTCCTAACATCGCACCTATCAAAACATTCACTGCTAACATTTCCCCATTCCCACATTCACCCCTAACATTGCACCTATCAAAAATTCCTAACATTCCTAACATTAACATTTCCATATCCATTCTCCATATATTCATTCTTAACATTAGATTGCACTTATCAAATCATTCACTCCTAACATTTCCCCATTTCAACATTCACTCCTAACATTGCACCTATCAAAACATTTACATTCCCCATATATTCATTCTTAACATTAAATTGCACCTATCAAAACATTCACTCCTAACATTAACATTCCCCATATATTCATTCATAACATTAGATTGCACCTATCAAAACTTCATAACATTTGTATCACTCTCAACTTCTCAACAAGAAACATTAATTTAATAAATTACATACATTCATATATTTGCATCTATCAAAATTTCTTAACATTCCTAACCTTTACATATACATGTATATAATCCCAAAAACAATATATAAGGTCAATGCACATTTATATAATAAAAAAAAACAATCATGAACATGTGAATTTAATGTACATGTATATAATCCAAAAAAAAATCATGTACATGTGAGTTCAATGTACATGTATATAATCCAAAAAATATGTACATGTGAGTTCAAAGTACATGTATATAATCCAAAAATTAAGCTCCTCCATTTCGAAATCAACTACAACATATATATCTACATAAAAAAACAATGTAAATAATTCTCTAAATAGAAATCCACCACTATCCTCGACTAGGGTCTTCCATTAGACTTGTTTCCCTTGGACTCGTAACAATTTGCAACATGTATAAAAATAGATTATGAATAACATAAATTATTTAAAGAACTTTAAACCAAAATCAAAACATTAAAACATTAAACTAATATATCGAAGAACAATTCAATTATCAACAAAATTACCTCCAATTCTCTATCATCCAACAAAGTCTTCTCTTTGCCTCTAAAAGGTGGAGTAGACCTAAGCTACAACATATATAAAAACAATTTATAAATCTTACAAATTATTTAGACTATTTTAAACGAAATAAAAAAAATAAAATATTAAACTTACAATTCCAACACTATCGTCCAATGGAGTCTTTCCTTTGCCTCGAAAAGATCGAAGAGACCCAAGCTTTAACATATATAAAAGCAATTGACAAATGTCAAACATTATTTAAACTATTTAAACATATATATCAAAGAACAATTTAATTATAAAAAAATTACCTCGGTGCCAATATCCACATCCATCAAAGAACCTATATCTTCACCTCCAATTTCAATATGTTTTCTTCCCTTAAAATTTAAATTTTGTCAATAAATAAATCATAGTAAAAGCAAAAAATATTAAGCTTAGCAATTAACTTAAAAAATAAAAAAAAATAAAACATTAGCTCACAATAGATGGAAAATCATCTAAAAAGTTCGAAGCTAATGAAACCTGCATAAATAAGTCAAATTAACAATAAGATACATAGTTAAATTTAAAAACAAAAAAAAAAATCTTTCAAACATAAATATAAATGTGTAAATTTTAAATATACCTCTCCAATATGCTCTTCTACATTTCCAGCATTTTGACTAGTGGAGACTCTAAAATTATGTTCATTTAACAATTGAGAAAACTGAAAACAATAAACATTTATGTAATGTATTTATTACTATACATCAAAAAATAATTTATCATATATAGATATAATGTAACCAAAAGTTTAATTCAAAATGAATAAAAAAAATAATAGATTGGAAGTGCAAAAACCTCTCCTATACTTGACATGTCATTAGATATTCTATCCGAAGCTATATTACGACAAAGCTTCGCATAGGCCTTTAGATCTTCAATGCCCATACAATCTAACTCATCATCTGTTTTGTAAACAAATTTTTTCCGAATAGTGGCATGATCCCTCTCTTGACTCAGTCCAACATCAACTCCTACAAAAGCTGAAGTCAAACCTTCGGCAACATTATGCCTTGCAGTTGTCCCAACTTGTGATGTGGGCTCCATATCTGATTTGTAAGTCACAAGCCTAGGTGGACAAGATATCGGAGGTGGAGGTCGAAGAGTACTAGGATCTCTAAGGGCACCTTTTCGATTGTATATCCTCCCCTTTCCAACCCTATAAAACTCAGAATGAATATCAGTATATTTTGGCTTCATTCATAAAAAAAACTCAGCATAAAAATACCTAGCAAAATAATTAGGAACCTCATCGTTCCATGGCAACTGACCATAGGCTGCAAGAAACCTATCATATAAAAAATGTGCAAGTTTAGGGTGCTTAAAATATTTCACTTTCAATGCTTTCCGCTTTAGGCCCTCTTTGAAGTTGAACATTGAGTTGGCCTGTTCTTTAGTCACCCTTTCCTTCACAATAGACCACTTATCTGGACCCATCACTTCTGCCTTTGTTCTTTGCATCAAGGCAACAAAACCATGTGTTGTTGGTCCAAGATCCTCATATACCTCAATGAATTTTTGTAAAGATAGCAAAACCATCTCTATACTTTGTTTGTTCTCTGGAGCGAGATCCAAACTAGAAAGATCATTTTGCAGTTTGTCATAGTGAGCCCTACAACTTTCAAGAGTTGTTTGTTGAAGCTCACTTTCCCATGGAATCTCGTCTGGTAAATCTGATGGATAGGCTGTAACGGGCATACAACCCTCTGCTAGCTGGACATATTGTGTCCTTGCTTGACCTTCGCCACCCTATGTAGGATGACGAGCCTCTTGCGAACCTTGCTCTGCTTCCACACTTGTATCCCATATAGAAGGTCGAGATCCACGTTCATCCATAGATGATAAAGGGGAATCATCTCTACCACTATCACTACGTCGATGATCAGATGAATGTGAACTATACAATAGGATTGAGTCTCGAGGTGAAGTCGATAATCTTCGATTTTCATTTTGGACACCAACTCCTGAAGAATGTGATAACCTCCTAAGCTTCTATCTCAAAGGCGGCTCTCTTTCCATTGGATATGATATCTACAAGTTTACACAAATATCAATTTCTACTTGTTAATTAATCAACTTCAAAGATCTAGCTACTATTAAAATTAAGCTTTCAATGTAATATAAATAGAAAAACAAAGGTGGTATGGAGAAATAACATATATAAAGATGATGAGGCTTCTTTATGATAAGGAAGATCCCTAAATCCACTAAATACACTGGTATATGATGGTTGCTACGCACGTTGTATAACATTTTGACCCCGACACATGCCATAAACTTGTTTTGGTTCAGAGGCCAAAAGTTGAAACATAGAGTAATTTGAAGCCAAACATGCTGATCCATTAAACAATTTTGCAAGTCGAGAGGTGGAAAATGCAAGGAGATAGTGTGTCAGGCCTAAATATCCAGGCCTGAAGTTCGAGAGCCATAATGCCTCAATTACTAAGGGCCTAACCTTCTACATGTTAATTAATCAACTTCAAAGACCTAGCAACTATAAAAACTAATATTTCAATTAGGACCTAGATATCACTAATATTATCTAATAGTCCTTTAACTACATGTGCATGAACTACGTTTTTCTAAGTATAAAATATAGTCTAAGGCAAGTGCAAGTACTTACCTACTCTACAGACAGACACTACTGCTGGCTACTAGCTACCTAGTCATTATAGACTTGTTAGTGAGAGCATCACTATTAAATATAGATAGAGCTTCTATTTCTTCAACTGAACTTAAATCATAGGTGAATCGGCTAGCTCATCCCTGAATCTCATAGGGAGAAAGTATTTCTAGATTATTCCTTGCCTTCTCTTCGTTTCTCATCTTTAAATACTTCCACTTCCCTTCTTCTAGGATCTGGAGTGTTTATAATGAATTATATATCCTAGTGCCTCTAGTTGTATAAAGCAATGAAGAGTAAGGGCAGTGAATCAACTAACTGCTATCAATTAGATGTTGTGATTTCATGGATTTATCACATCAAATGGCAGGGACATATAGATTTCAACTTGGACTAAGGAGAGCGTCTAGGGACTGACTACATACACCTATGGATTCCCCCCATTAGTCCATCCTATCCCTATCGTTTTACGTTACACTTCTGGTTGTTTTGGTCTCCATCCCCATAAGAAGATAAAGCAATTATTTCTTTAAACTTGCCTTTACCTATCTAACCTTTTCTCTCTATGTTTCGGAAAAGCATGAAATGGCAATGTTACTTAATGCAATGCATTATGGACTAAGATACTCATAAAGTGCCATGGGACTTATACTTCGGCTAGCAGTTGTATGGACTAAAGCAAATAGTAGAGGTTAAGAACAAAACTATATAGTTATTACACTACAACTGAAGTTGTAACTCATGCAAGTAAAATGAAAAGGTTTTGAAATCATGTCCCCTACCAACGAAAAAACATACAGAGATAAATTTTTTACTTAGGGACTTGATCAGCTCTGTCCATTTGGAAAGAGTTGTTCAGCTCTGTCCATTTGGAAAGAGCTGTTCAACTCTGTCCATATGGACAGAGCTCATCAACTCTATCCAAATGGATAGAGCAGATCAGCTTTGTCTATTTGTATAGAGCTGATCAGATCTGTCCATTTGGACAGAGCTGCAACCTATACAATCTTAAATGTCCAGATGTCTTAAATATCCTTTAGAGATGCTACATACTGGTGGAGTTATTTAAGCCTACATAACCATGGATTTTTTTGGACAGAGCTCTCTAAACAGTCTATAAATTTTCATATAAATAGAAAATAAAAATAAGCTAATTAAAAAGTTATTGACTTTTTTTAAACAGAGCTGTCTAAATATTCTCTAAAATTTCATGTACATTGGCAATAAGAATAAGCTAATTAAAAAATATAGAAACAAAAAAACTATTAACAGATTTAAAGTTTTATATTGAATTTTGTTTAATTAAAATCATTTAAAATAAGTAGAGCTGTCCAAATGGGCAGAGCTGTTCAACTGTCATATAAATTGTTTACATAAGGACTTGATCAGCTCTGTCCATATGGACAGAGTTGATCAGCTCTATCCATCTGGACAGAGCTGTTCAACTCTGTCCATATGGACAGAGCTCATCAACTCTGTCCATTTGTACATAGCTGATTAGATCTGTCCATTTGGATAGAGCTGCAACCTGTGCATTCTAAAATGTCATTTAGAGATGCTACATACTGGTGGAGCTATTTAATCCTACATAACTATGGATTCTTTTGGACAGAGCTCTCTAAATATTCTATAAATTTTCATGTACATAAAGAATAAAATTAAACTAATTAAAAAGTTATGAATTTTTTTTAAACAAAGCTGTCTAAATATTCTATAAAATTTCATGTCCATAGAGAATAAGAATAAGCTAATAAAAAAATATAGAAACAGAAAAACATTAACAGATTTCAAGTTTTATATTAAATTTTGTTTAATTAAAATCATTTAAAATAAGTAAAACTGTCCAAATTGGCAGAGCTGTTCAACTCTGTCCAAATGGGTAGAGGTGTTCAACTCTATCCTTACTACCATTGTAATTATGTCCTTACTAACATCATATGAAACAAGCACATAGAAATTTAAACAAGCACTTAACAAATGTTAGACAAGCTTTACCATACTCATAATAATATAAAAGTTAAGATCGAAGGCTTACCTCATAGCCAAGAGGTAGCACAACAACACCACACCATGAGAAGACCACGTACACCTCGACTAATAGACCTCCACGCTGAAAAGACCTCCACGCCAAACAAACCTCCACGACAAGGGGTGACAGGATGGCGGGTGCACACTTCATACGGCTAGGTGACGCGATCAAGGATGAGACATGTGGCGAAAGGTGGAAAAATGAGACGGGTGGGGCGACGGGTGGAGGGACAACGAAAAATCGCTACAGGAAAAACAACGAAAATGAGCCCGCAGCTGACCTTATATGGTAAAAAATTATTCGGCCGAACAATTATTCGACCGAATAATTTTTCAGCCGAATAATTATTGAATTGCCGATAAAAATTACTGGTCGGAAATCTGTTCTGTCAAATTAAACGGTTACCGTTAAAGTTTATTCGGCCGAATAAAGGATTAGTTATTCGGCCAAAAAACTATAATTATTTGGCCGAATAACTTAATTATTCGGCCGAATAAATATAGTTATTAAGCCAAATAACTCCCGCTATGTTGTTTGGGCACCCGATTCTCACGAAAGTGTTACCCAACTTCGAGTTTTCACCTATATTGGGAAAGCATCATAGAGAGAAAATTATTTATGGAGTTTCAAACAGAGCGAACGCACCATTGGAGCTAGTACACACAGATTTGTGTGGACCGATACAAACACCTTCTTTGACTGGTAATGTTTATTTTATGTCTTTCATTAATGATTATAGTCGAAAAACTTGGGTGTATTTATTGAAACAAAAATCTCAAGCATTTGATGTGTTTAAAAGTTTTAAAGCTATGGCTGAAAAAGAGAGTGACAAATTTATTAAAGTCTTGAGATCATATGGAGGAGGTGAGTATATGTCAAATGAATTTATGGATTTTTGTAAGCATTATGGAATTAAAGGGAAGTTTACTACACGCTACACTCCACAGCAAAACGGTGTAGCAGAAAGGAAGAATTGAACCATTATGAACATGGCTTGAAGTATGATGAAGGAGAAACATCTTTCAAATGAATATTGGGGAGATGATGTTACTTATTCAGTATACATCCTAAACAGAAGCCCCACGAAGAGCATGAAGGATTGTGTTCCTCAGCAATCTTGGAGTGGTAAGTGTAGAAACATATCTCATTCACGGATTTTTGGTTGGGTAGCTTATGCACATGTACCTGAAGAAATGAGAAGAAATTTAGATGACACAAGTCAGAAATGTATTTTTGTTGGATATAGTGAAGAATATAAAGCACATAGACTTTATAATCCCATCACTAAAAAGTATGTAATTAGCAGAGATGTGGTATTTAAGAAAGAAGAAGCATGGGATGGGAGCATTGATATATTGGTTGGTGAGGACGTTGTTGTACCTCACATAGAAGATGAAGAAGATGAACAGGGCACACATGGAGGACAGTCAACTCCACATACGCCAGCAATAAGGACACCTGCCAGAACGCCCATAACTCATGAACATGGTGAACCATGAAGTGTTGGTGGACGGAAAGGAACAAGATCGGAGGTAAGCAATGAATCAAATCCTACATTGGTATCATTAAGAAACAGAGTCAGAGGTCAGAAGACTAGAATTTTAAGAGAACTATATGAACAGAATGATGAAGTAGATCAAGTTTCAAATTTTGCATTTATAGCATGTGATCCTGTAGATTTTGATGAAGCTGTTAAAAAGAATGTTTGGATAAAAGCAATGGATGAAGAAATTGATGCCATAGAAAGAAATAATACTTGGGATCTTGTAAATTTTCCTGATGATAAAAATTGTATTGGTGTCAAATGGATTTATAAGACTAAGTTAAATGTTGATGGTGATGTTGAAAAATATAAAGCAAGACTTGTAGGGATTTAGTCAAAAACCTGGAATTGATTATAATGAGACATTTGCACCTGTAGCCATACTTGATACGGTAAGGATGGTATTCGCTATTGCTGCACATAATAAATGGTATGTACATCAAATGGATGTAATGTCTGCATTTTTTAATGGATCTTTATAAGAAGAGGTTTATGTGAGACAACCTACAGGATATGAGGTTGATTGACAATAAGACAAAGTCTACAAATTGAAGAAAGCATTGTATGGATTAAAGTAGGCACCTAGAGTATGGTACAACAGAATTGATGAATATTTGAATGGTGAAGGATTCAACAAAAGTCCAAGTGAACCAACGTTGTATAAAAAGGTAAATCAAGAAGGTAAAATACTTATTGTTTTTTTATATGTGGATGATTTGATATTCATTGGAGATCTTTCTGTATATGAGTTCAAGAAAGCCATGAAAACATAATTTGAGATGACTGATTTGGATTGATAAAATATTTCCTTGGTATTGAAGTCATTCAATCTGAAGGTGGTATTTTTATATGTCACTCTAAATATGCAAATGATGTATTGAAAAGATTCATAATGTTGAATTGTAAGCCAGTTGTAACTCCAATAGAAACTGGCACAAAACTCAGTAAGGAAGATGATGGGTCAAAAAATGATCCAACGATGTATAAGAGACTGGTTGGAAGTCTCATGTACTTAACTGCAACAAGACCTGATATAATGTTTGTAGTAAGTTTGATTTCAAGGTTTATGGAAACACCAAAGAGTACCCACTTGCAAGCTGGAAAGAGAATCCTAAGATATATTGCCGGAACAACAAATTTTGGTATCTAGTATACATCTAATTCAAATTTTAAATTGATTGGATACATTTACAGTGATTTTGCAGGTTCTATTGATGATAGAAAGAGAACATCTCGATATGTGTTCAATTTTGGATCGGGATCAGTAGCATGGAAATCAAAGAAGCAGCCCATAGTGACACTATCCTCTACTAAGGCAGAGTATGTGGCAACAACAACAGCTGCATGTCAAACTGTATGTATGAGAAGAACTCTTTCTGAGTTTCATCATGAACAGAATAAACCAACTCAAATTTTGTGTGACAATAAATCAACTATTGCACTATCAAGAAATCACGTCTTTCACAAAAGAAGTGAGCATATTGATACACTGTATCCTTTTATCTATGAACTGATAAATAACAATGAAATCAGTGTGGAATTTTGCACATCAGGAAATCAATTTGTTAATCTATTTACAAAACCATTGGGAAAAGATTTGTTTGAACTTCATAGAAAAAAAATTGGGGTTTGTAAGCTGTAACAAAAATCAAGTGTTACAAAGTTTTGTTTTTTTGAGTGCAGTAATTAAGGGGAAGAATGTTGGAGCTGTTAATTACTTCACCACTGGCCACAACAATTCTGAAGAGGCATCACCGCCCAGAAATATGATCGCCGAAATTTTGAAGAGTTGTTACACCGCCACACTACCTCACTACATGACGGAAATCAGATTATTAAAATATGAAAAGCCATTTTAATTAAGCCAACAATGCACATCCAAATTTTGAAGAGGTAGCATAATGTTTATTCCTGTTAGACTGTAACAGAGCACTAACAAAATTCCGTTTTGTATTCTGAAAAGCCAATTAACAGTTAATGATCGACTTAGGTAGAAATACTATAAATACTTGCATTGTAAATAATATTTGGGATGCTGAAAATACATAGCAGAGAGTGAAATAGAAATAGAGTTGAAACTCTGATATTTTCTGTGTAATTTTATTTTACTCTGTTTCTGAGTGTAAAAACTCAGTTTTATTTTAATGACGATTTGTTGTAGCAGCTCGAATTTTTCTTTGTGGATGTTGTTTATTAACTCAGTAGAATATTTGTGATAAGTTTATGGACGCAGGGGTGATAAAAAACATGTTAAATAGTGAGCTACAACAAAGTTGTGAGTGAGTTGTGAGTGTGCTGTAGGTGACGCCAGCACTCACAGCTAGCTGAAATAGACGTATAAAGTGTTGCTAGTTGTAATAGCTAGCCACAACACCATCTAGGAAGCACTATTAGCAGTAGCATCCAAGCTGTAACATTCTTTTAGAAATTAAATTGAGTTTGTGAGCTTTGTTAGTGAGTCGCAGGAAGCAAAGTACAACTTTCCTATAAGTTGTATTTTGAACTGTTAGTTAAGTTCTTAGTGCTACTGTTGAAGAGAGAGGCACTCCCCTACCTTCCCCATAGGCGGAACCCGGGTTCTTAATAAGCAAACTAATGGTACAAAATCCATGGCCCTAGGAGGGGCTACAGTAGTTGTTTTAAATTAAGATAAGTGAGGTGAATTATTCTAATAAAGAGATACATGCTTCAATCTAAGAAACAAATCTATTTTTAGGTCGATGAAAAAGGTAATAGAATAGCAGAAGAGGAGAACAAGAATACCGGCGGAAGAAAGCAGACGAGGGAATTGCCATGTGACATGAATTCAAGTGTAGTTTTTTGAAGAAAAAGGACTGGAGTAGGCACAACAAAATAAAGCCATCAAGGGAAAGAGTAACCAACCACAATGATTTAAACATCACAGTCTCAAAGAAGCGTAATAATAGTTTCATACTCAATATAGATATATACGGTGAGTATCAGATAAAATTCATTATTTTCATAAAATTTTACCAGTGGAAGAACGAGGGGGGGTAATGATCTAAACTCAATAGTATATTATTATTATTATATTATTAATATTTATTCACTAAGGCTGCATATCTTATTATTATCAAATTTTATGCTTAGGACAGCCTGAAAGCAACTAAAGGGAATGTTGGCTTGGCTTAGAGGGACACTTATGGATCATATAGATCATACATCACCGATTTCTTGATGTTCTTATGCCTTAATACCTACTGAGTTGTGGAGCCTTCGCCGCATCTCATGATGAAAATGCTTTTGACACTGAAATCACACATCATCACTACAGATTAGAAATTTATTATTAATATTCAAATTTAGTATAAATGTTTATTTTTCATTTAATATTAAATGAATTAATCATCACTACATATTAGAAATTTATTATTCATATTAAAAAATAGTATAAATGTTTATTTTTCATTTAATTTTAAATGAATTAATAAATGTGACCATCTATTATTTTTAAATGAGAGTACAATTTATTTCAGACAAAAGAAACTCCAAGAAAGACCAACCAAATTGTTATGTGAGCAGCACTATATCCTGGTAATTGCTCACTTAGTTACGGAGAA
This sequence comes from Pseudotsuga menziesii, assembly GCA_001517045.1. Lineage (NCBI taxonomy): Eukaryota > Viridiplantae > Streptophyta > Pinopsida > Pinales > Pinaceae > Pseudotsuga > Pseudotsuga menziesii. Next base: position 51,712 of record LPNX010954126.1, read on the forward strand.
TTCTGCGAATACAATAATATTCATTATTTAGTGAAAAAAGCACTTGTTTTTATATATATCCACATTGAAGCTCGAAAATCTCTGCAGTGCTAAAATAAATAGTAAAGTATTACAATTCAGTTCCCCAGGTTTATAAAATTTAACTATTTAGCATGAAACACCAACTAAGATCATTACAATTCCTTTCATGATAATGTGTTTAAATGATAGTTTAAAACACTCAAAAAACAATATATACACTTAGCTTCATGATAACGTGTTTAAATGATAGTTTAGAACACTCCAAAAAAGTGTATAAATTTAAATGATATATATATATATATCTTTCTAATTCTTAATCTTAATAAAATATTGTAATTTTCCATATATATATATATCTTTGTAATTTCTAATTCTTGGTTGCAAACAAATTTTCGAATGATTCCACACAAAGTTGGTAGATTGGAAGGGTGTAATATGCAGTATATAGTCACATTATTGTGACACTAAGCACAACAAAGGTTTTTAATCCCTTATTTATTTGTATATGGAATTTAATGACAATGAGAGGAACACCTTGAATAACACTAAAGATCCACAACAAAGGTTTTTAATACCTTATTTATTTGTATATGGAATTTAATGACAGTGGAAGGAATTCCTTGAATTACACTAAAGATCTTTCTGCCTGAGGAAATGGCACTGCGTTAGATTCTCCTCTTAGGGTTGTGAAGGATAAAATATTTCCATAAACCTACATCCATCTTGCCACCTGCAAAAAAAAATATCACTGCATCCATCCTACCACCTATAAAAACAATATCATAGCATTAATTCTTCAACTAAAGTGTAGATGTTCAATACTAATTCAAATGAAAGCTATTTAAAAAAGTTTCTATGACCTGCTTCCCTTGAAACCAAACACCTTAGGGAGCTATTGTATTTAGTTGCAGAGAGTTAGCAGCCAGATTGTTAAACAGTGTACTAGTTCGAGTTAAAGGTATGACATAATCCCGATCCCCACTTCACACAACATATATTTTAAACACACTTACACATTCTATAAAGATAAAAATAAATTTGTGACGTTGTATCACATAGTCTTTATTAAAGAATAAAAAATTATATCGTTCACATCAAAATGATCTTTATACTTGTAAATCAAAACCCATAGGCCAGCCATGACAAGTTTACCTAGTGACGGAACTATTGGGATCTCTAAATTAAGATTAAAGTATGTAAGTACTTTGTGATATTCTCAGAAAACAATTTAATATTTTGATAAAACAATTTAACTGTCACTCCAATTGTTCAGAATCTTGCAATTTGCAATTTAAATGTACATTGTTACCGGATGAACTGAGTAATTATACTTGATTAATATATTGAAAAAATCCAATTAAGGATAGATTTAAAGATATTGAAAGAATCCAATTAAGGATAGATTTAAAGATCTTGAAATAAGAATATTGGTTTTTCTATTTTTATATAAACTTAAAAAATAATAAAAAATTAATAACAAAAACACTAAGATATTCATTTTCTAGTTTGTGTTTTTTGAAAAGCATGAGTCTTTGTTAAAATATCATGTAATAGAGCTTTATGATATATTTGGAGCAAAGTTCGATACATCGATTTGGTTAATGATCCATACCATCTATGGTTGGACAAGTCTATTAATGTGGGGTCATTGGCAAGTTAATACTATTCATAAAAACAATATTCAACAAATAATAATATTCACTTGATGAATCAAGCCTCGAATGAACTTGTTCCAGCTTACATCAATCGACTCTTCTATCTGCACGATCTGCTACTGAAGGTTAGTGCTGCGTAGGGATATTGATAACATGCTCTTCTGGTACACATCTTGTTCAATGACTTTTTTCAGAAATATTATTCAAGATATGGACCAATATACAAATATCTGGTTAATTCAAGATCTTAACCAATATACAAATATCTTATTAGTTAAATCTTGATGGATAAAAATAGAAAGTTATGCAAATACAATTATGAATTCAATTATTGAAGCTAATTACCCCATAGTGAAGCACTGGCAGAAATTTTATGAAGTAATTGTTCTAGAGATTGGGATGAAAATACGCCTCAGTGCCTTTGTATACCATCCTCATTGTCATCACTTGCTTCGAATGGGTCTTGGAGTTGCAGGAAGCTGAACGACCATGGAAGTGGTGGATATGGTTGCTGCTGATGCTACTTTATAACCCCATATCTCTGCTGGTTGATAATGATCACTTGAAGGACATGCAAGGTCCCAACTAACACGTAACACTCATTGTCAGAAATGTTAGGCATCTCAGAATTGTCAGGTAGCAGAGTAGTCATGTCAGAATTGTCAGGCAGCAGAAGTTGTCAGGAATATTGCAAACTAAAAAGGTGATTTTACGGTAAGAGGTTTCATGTAAAAGAGTTACGAAAATAGATTGATTTTTATGCAAAAACTTAAAAAGGTGATTTCACAATAAGAGGTTTCATGTAAAAAAGTTAGGAAAATAGATTGATTTTTATGCAAAAGTATACCATAAAAAACAGTAATTGTTGTGGCCCAATGGCAAAAATGAGTCTAAAACACCTGCTTGCAGGGAATAATAACAAGTTAATTATCACTAAATTAATTACAATATATATAAATAACCCCAATAGATTATTATGTTAACAAAACTTAAACATAATAAGAATCAAATCCTTCGACTAGCCAAATAAAGTAAAAATCATTAAATTAATAATAATGATATAATTTTTGATATATCTATTAAATATTTAGTTAAAAAAATAAAGCTTTAATAAATAAATTTTAGAATAAAATATCACTAAATAATGTACCATAATTCAAATATTACCTTGAATTAAATTCTTGCTACGTTGAACAAAACTTGAACATAAATGTTTGTTTAGTGACCATGTATAATTATGCCATGCAATGCATTGTTTTTTCTAGATGGTATTATGGGTGATTAAACTAACATCATTTTTATGTGTTTCCGCTAGAAATTACCACTTCTTGTCGAATTTCCTCATTCTTGCAAGAATAAACAACATCTGATCCAAAAGAAAAATTGTAGTGCTTGGAGTCCATTTTCATGGCTATATCTTGACCTTTTCATCACTCTTTCTACCAGTTAATTAGTGAATTGCATTAATGAAGGTACCATGCTAAGCTCTGAAGGGGAGTGTGCATTTATAATTTCAAATATTGTTCCTGGATCCAGAGATGCATGTCCATGGTGTTCATTCCCTCATTTGTGTTCTGAAAACCCTAACATAGAAAGTGGTTGTATAATTGTCATAGGTAGATTGTATCATTTTCTATCAGATCAAGTTCCTTTCCTGCCTCGGAACTAACCTTCCACTAGGGTTTACTACCCTCGTTAGGTCTCTTACAATGCTAGGAAAGAGAAGGCCCCCAAGATACTGTACAGGTAAGTGTGAGTCTTCATCCTTCACGACAATAATCCATGCCTATTAAAATTCTTTCTATATTATGAAACATTTGAGCTATATCTTAAAATAACAGAATTTACTCATCTGCATCCTTGGAGCCTTGTAGCAAGCATTGTCCAAGTTTTATCTGTTTTACTAGGACATTGTCAAATGTTTTGTATTGAGTATGGAACTGCTCAAAACACATCACAAAAAATTATATGGGAACAAGGTTCAGCTGAATTCTCAGTTTGCAAGACAGACCCCAACCTAAAAATGGTAAATAAAATAAAACAATTTTGCATGCATTACTTTAATATTTACTTAGCATATTTCTATGTTTTACTTTTGATATTTTTAATATCTTTGTCCTCTTGGTTACGACATGTTCTATTGATGATTACGATGGCTAGCTCCTTCCAAAACCCTCATCCATGTCTACGCACGTGATGTACTTTGTTTATACATGTTCTTATTTATTTTCTCTTTATAATAGGATGAAATAGCTGAAGGCATGGGATATCGTTCATGGTTGACCCCAGCCAGTTGATTGCATTGTATTTTCAATGGCCTTGGCCTTACCATAGTTTATACCATGTGTAAAGACCCGCCCCTCAACGCGAGAAGCTTAGGGTTTGTAAAGTGTATGGTTCTCCATATGGTGACCTCTTGTTATCAATAAAAGGTGAGGGTTTACATACTTATTGTTGGCATGATACTACATGTTTTGACCCAAATTCATTTTTTTATGGTCCTTAATGTTCATGGTGTAAATACTATATCATATGGTTTAACAATGATTAAATATTACAAAGCATGAACCTAAATTATGCTTGTAATACCCCAGTTTTGACCCCTTGGTATTTAATTGTACATGATGTAAATATCGTATTTGAATCGTAGCGAGGAGCTCAAGGCCAAGCCTTTTCAGTGATTGATGTTTTGTGGATAGGTCATCAAGGTTGATACCTATGGTTTTTGTGTGAAGTCAAACACAGTAGATATATTTTGATATATCATGTAAATGTACAAATTAATATAAAACCATAGCTAGCTATGGGATTGCAAACATTAAAGAGATGGGGGCATAATTCCACAAGGGATAGGGTGGGGAGATGTCCAGCAAATGTCGGGTGAGTGATTGCAGGTTCAATCCTCATGAAAACCCTGTTTAAAAACCTTTGTTGTTTTGTCACCCAAGTCACTCAAGCAGACACAAAATCGAAATTAAATCCTTTTGGATAGAAATTCCGCTCACGTTGGCTGATGTTAAACAACTTGCTAGTTGAATCAGTGGATTTTTTGTGGGCAGTTGGATCTGTTTCCCCACCAGATCAATGGTGGACTCCAAACTTGATGAAGCTTATTGCATTGGAATTTCATGCACATCAAGATTTTGTTAAGACGTGCTAGTTGAATCAACGAAATCGTTGACGGTCGTTGATCTGTTTGGTGTTTGATCTCAGTTGTAGATCTGTGTAAAAGCTTCCCATTCTTTGACCACCTATCCTGGTTCATTCTCGGTACTCAGCCATTCAATTTTATTGCAAGAAAATGGTTGAGGCAGTTAATTCCTTGGGTAAAGCAAGGCATGGTAGTCTCATTGCTTGACTGTGTAAGCCTGAAATTTTGTAGGTCTACAACTTGGGAGGCCATGTTCTTACTTCTACAGCAAGTAAACCCGCATGGGAATGTGTGCCCATTCCCTCATCCTTGAGTTGCGTTCAACGTTGGGCTCATTCACATTGTTCATAGAGCCTACGGGGGGATTCATGTTTCTGTTCATGTGTGTTGTACATTCATCCTACTTGCAGAACCATGTTTTGTTCTGGGTTTTTCACCTGTTGTTTACCTTCCTCATATGCGCAGAGGTTCGGTGGTGATCTCCTTGTTTTGTTGAGTGAATGAGCAGTGGAGATCACTCGATTTTATGAGCAAGTGTGGTCATCTGTGGTTTCCCTATTTCGTTGTTCAATGGTCTCCTCTATCACAAAGTGAGTGTAAGTTTGTTTGTTGTGTTTCCTTGTGGATTGTTGTGTAGTGCATCCCTGTTTTGGTTTGAAGGTTTAGGAGTGGATTGTTGCAGTCATTTACCCAGCATGCACACTTATTTGGTCAATTTTTTCCTATTTACCCACTATCCTAAGTTTAATTGACTTACTTGGCATCAGATGAGCACACTATGACATCAACCTGAGCACACCCATGCCCTCCTTCAGTCAAGGAGGAAAACTAAGCCTTCTCCTTCATTCGGGGGGCTAAGTGGGCTTCCTCCTTCAAACAGGGAACGATTCTAGGGTAATCTGAGTATCATAAATGTACCTAATTGCTAACTGATTGTCGTTTCACCTAACAATCAGTTAAGATGAATTGTAAAGGAACCTCCATTCATTATTTGATTATTTTTGTCCAATATTTATGAACTGGAGACAACTAGGGTGCCTCCAACCACTTCTGATGACAAGTGGAACTTTAGTTAAATCCATCAGAGCTACTTGGAGTTATGGATGTGCCACCTCCTTGAGTTGGGCATGCAGTTACAAGTGATGAGTCACATTTAGTTAGACTCAGTCATATATTGCACTCCGATTCAATTAGGACTTAGTGGGAGATTCGGTTATGGATTAGATCAGTGGTTAACTATGTGTGCTGATTGTGGCTGACATTCAGTTAAGCTACACCCATTCATTCAATTCAAATGACCTCCTTGGGAATTCAAATTGTCTTGGCATTCATGCAATCTGCATGACCATTGTATTATACTATCATTATTTTATTGATTATACAGAGCCGCAACATTCTATTGCAGCACCATTATGCCATTTTCATGCTTATTGTCTTAAATCTCTTATGAGACTGTGTTTTAGTCCCTAGATTACTGTGACAGATTAATATGGCATCAAAGCTCACGACAGAACGAAGCTCATTCTTTTCAAAAACATGGTTTTTGATGGATCTTGCATGAAAAATTGAGCAAAAGCTCAAATTACAGCACTGGACTAGAAGCATAAGATTTACCACTTAATACCCCAAGTTAAGGAATTGTTGATCAAGCTTGCTTGATCAATTATTTTGGGTGTGATGAAAACCTGAAATGTGTAGGATGTTTGACCTTACAGTGACTTTATTGTTTTGATTTGCAGGTTTTACAAGCTCACTGCATTTGCTATAAGAGTTTGATATGGCTTCTCCCATAGATCTTTTGACTCCATTCAATTTCCATCAATGGAAAGGACACATAGAGATCCAGCTACGTGCCAGAGGACTCTACCGGGTTACTATGGACACAGAAATAGAGCCTACTCATGTTATAGGCATGACTATATTTTTTAATAAGAAAGATGAAGCCTTCAGTTTCTTGTGTCTCTCTATCTCCAAGGATCTTCTATTCCACCTCTCGGGATTGAATACTATGAAAGAGATTTGGGACCAACTTTCCTCCCTGTATGGAAAACAGGATGACTTGAGAGTTTCTTAGCTTGAAAATGAGTTGATGTCTCTTCAACCTGGCACTTTTGATACCCTTAATGATTTTTTCACAAAATTCAAGCATATAGTCCTTCTATTGAAGAAGTGTGAGGTGAAGAAGGAGGATGATCAGCTCATCCTCACCATTATCTCAAAACTTGGAGCTGACTATTCTGTATTTGTTTCTACATTCCATTCAGGGAAGCTCACAACCCCTGGATGGAAGATGCCTACACTCAATGCCTTCATTGAGTCCCTAACAAGTGAGCATGATAAGCTTGTCAAGATGGGGATCATCAAATCCTCTCGTGATCAAGCCCTCTTTGCTTTGGGACCCAAGGATCCGAAGGGGAAAGGAAAGCAACAAAAGAACCCAAAAACCAAATTGAAAGCTCCTAAGACAAAATTCCAAAACTAGCAGCAAGAAGAACCTTCTGGCTCAAAGAAGAACAAAAACAAAGGCCACCATGGGAAGGAAAAAGTCAAGTGTTCATACTGCGGGAAGGGATCCAACCCTGAACATTCTTGCATGAAAAAGAAGCTTGATGAAGTTGCTTCTCTCCTTCAGAGAAATAACATAAATCTTCTGGAAATATTTTGGAGGAAAGAAAATCAAGATCGAGAATACCAGCATGAAAGAGGTCATGCTCTCATGGAAAGAACTTCGAAGTCCAAGGCTCTACTCATAGATTCTAGAGCTTCGAACCACATGATGGCAAGAAAAGAATTTTTCTCTTCTCTTGACACCAACAAGAGCATTCCCATCCACATGGGAGATGACTCTACCATCATCTCAAAATGACAAGGTACAGTAAATCTTGAGCATGGTTATTTTTCCAATGTTCTATATGTACAATCTCTTGCATAAAACCTCCTGAGTGTCTATTAAATGACCCATACTAGAGTGTCCAAGATAGTATCCTTCATCCCAGATGATGTAAAAATTACTGAACTTGCATCTGGGAAACTTGTGGCAAAAGGCTCTGCAAATCATCATGTAAAAGCCCATGAGTTTTCCCATTTTGTGGAGGATGCAAAGCCCACAGCTCTTTTGACTCATGGAAATGAGATTAGAAGACTATGGCATGAGATATTCATCCATATAAACCTCAAATAATTGCAGCAATTACAGAAAAATTCCATGGTTGAAGGCCTCCCGGTCATCAAAGCTACCACTAGAATTTGCAAAGGATGTATTTTGGGCAAGCATCCTAAGCATAAGTTTGATCGGGGGAAGAAAAGACGAGCATCAAAAATATTGGGGCTGATTCATTCTGATATCATTAGATCAATTCCCATTGCATCCTTGAATAGATATCGGTATGTTCTCACTTTTATATATGATTTTTCTAGATATACATGGGCCTTCTTCATTAAGAAAAAGTCAGACGTCTTAGAAATATTCATTGAATTAAAAGCACTACTTGAGAATGCATCTGGGAAAAAGATCAAAAATTTGATATCTGATAATGGCGGGGAACATATCAGTAATGATTTTCTGCATATATGTTTTGAAAGTGGTATTCATATCCAACATTCAGTTCCCTACACTCCCCAGTAGAACAGTGTAGAGGAGAGAAAGAATCGGTCTCTCAAGGAGATGACCACTTGCATGTTGGAAGCCAAGAAGTTGGCTGCAAATTTATGGGCTGATGCCATGAATGATGCTGTATACATTCAGAACAAATTGCCTCACTCACCCATTAAAGGGAATACCCCTTTCGAATCCTACTTTGGACATAAGTTGGATGTGTCGAATATCAGGGTGTTTGGGTTCACTGCATGGGCCCGAATTCCGCATGATAAGAGGAAAGATTTGCAACTGAAAAGTATTGAATGTTTGTTTATTGTATATCCTGAAGAATCTAAAGGTTTCAAGCTGTTGGATATCATAAAAAAATGAATCATAATTGAAATAAGTGTCTAGTTCGATGAGCCTCTTCAAGAGGTAGAACTAGTGAAGGAGAAAACTGCTGAATTTCCTTCCTATTTTGTTGAATATTTGGATGATGAAATTGGGGGTCATCACCATGATTTGGAACCTATGATATCTGATATCGGTGAAAAGAAAGAATCAAGTTCAATTTCAGAACCTGAAGTGAAAATACATCTCCCAACTTGGGACAAACAGACACTTTCTTCCGCCGGTGACAACATTGGAAATCCTGATGATCCAAGAAGAACCCGGTCTGATTTCCAACTATCAGGTATTGCAGTCTCTTGCCATGAATATTTGATGTCTGAAACTTGTTATTTAATTTTAAGTTCATATCCTAAGTCTTACTACCATGCTCGGAAAGATTCGAGATGGCAAGCTTCCATGGACGAAGAGATGAATTCTCTTCGAAAGAATGCTACTTGGGAGCTAGTTTCTCTTCCTCCGGGGAGGAAATTAGTTCAATGCAAGTGGGTGTTTCGGATAAAGGTTACTGCTGATGGAAGAAATTGAAAATATAAGGCAAGGCTGGTAGAAAAATGGTTCTCCTAGGTCCAAGGTGTGGACTATCATGAGACCTTTGCACCAGTTGCAAAAATGGACTCCATCTGCCTAATTTCAGAAAGTGCGGCATCCAAGCACTAGGAAGTGCATCAGATGGATGTTAAGTCTACCTTTATACATGGAGATATTCATGAGGAGATATACATGAAGTAGCCCAAGGGCTACATTTTATATTCATCTTTGGTTTGCAAATTAAAGAAGTCACTATACGGGTTAAAACAAACCCCAAGAGAGTGGTATTCCAAGATGGATGCCTTCCTTCTCTTGCAAAACTTCCAAAGATGTAAATCAGATATGAATGTGTATCTACAGAAGTATGATGGTCATTTTATTATCATTGTTTTATATTTTTATGATCTTTTGATTACTAGTAGCACTGTTTCTTCCATTTCAGTCATAAAAATTGCCCTCCATGATGCATTTGAGATGAGCGATATGGGGCTCTTGAAGCAATTTCTGGGACTTGAAATTGCAAAACATTATGATGGGATAATGGTAACTCAGTATCAATACATATCAAACCTGCTAGTTAAGCTTAACATGGTTGAATGTAAGGTTGCTCCATTCCCTTTCCTTTCAGGGATCATCCTTGAAGAAGGAAAAAGCACTCCACCCATGGATTGCATAATCTACTGCCAGCTGATTGGTAGCTTGCTTTACTTGAATCATTCTCAGCCTGATATATGTTATGCTATGAATGCTGTATCAAGATACATGCAGCAGCCTCATGATATTCATTGTAATTCAGCCAAGAGGATCCTCCAGTATATTTAGTGCACCAGGACCTACGACATTAACTATGCTGCAGACTCTGAGCTAGAGTTGGTTGGTTACATAGATTCAGATTGGGTGGGAGATTCTATTGATTAGAAGTCTACTTCTAGATATGTATTCATGTTTGGTGGTGGCCCTATTTTCTGTTCTAGCAAAAATTAGGCCGCCATTGCATTGTCTTTAGCAGTACCGAGGAGCGGTGAATGCTTGCATCCAAGCTGCTTGGTTGCAAGGCATTCTTTCAGAGTTTTATTTTGGTAGTTATTTGTCCACTATCCTCTTTTTTTACAATCAAATTGATATTAATATCTCCACATATACAATTACCAGGCAGAGGAACAAGAATGTAGAGATACACATGCACTATATCAGGGAATTGGTGCATGACAAGACCATCATTCTGCAATACTACCCTACTGATGAGCATAATGCAGACATCTTCACCAAGATATTTTTAGAGAAAAAGTTCACTTACCTTCGTTCACTCTTGGGGGTGAGTTCATCAGGGTGATAAGATTACTTTCCAGTGTTCAGCTTGAGGGGAGGTTTTCCCACTAGGTTTTCCCTCTTTCCTCACTTAGAATTGTTTTTGAGCATTGTTTGAGTTAAATTATTGTACAGGGTGACCTATGGCCTTTGTTTTTAGGGCCCTAGCATTTCATGCATTTTATTTCACTCCTCCTCAATATAGCTTAAGGGGGGGGTGTTGGAGTCATTTACCCAACATGCACACTTATTTGGTAAATTTTGGCCTATTTACCCACTATCCTAAGTTTAATCGACTTACTTGGCATCAGATGAGCACACTATGACATCATCATGAGCACACCCATGCCCTACTTTAGTTAAGGAGGCCAACTAAGCCTTCTCCTTCATTCATGGAGGCTAACTAGGCTTCCTCCTTCAAACAGGGAGCAATTCTGGGGTGATCTGAGTGTAATAAATGCACCTAATTGCTAATTGATTGTTGTTTCACCTAACAATTAGTTAAGATGAGTTGTAAATGCACCTCCATTCATTATTTGATTTTTTTTGCCAATATTTATGAACTGGAGACAACTAGGGCACCTCCAATCACTTCTGATGACAAGTGGCACTTCAGTTAACTCCATTGGAGCTACTTGGAGTTATGGATGCGCTACCTCCTTGAGTTGGATATGAAGTTACATGTGATGAGTCACTTTGTAATGTCCCCAACCCTCCGACCGAGTAAGAAGATGCTACTAAACACCAAACATCCGGGCATCTAGCCCCAAGAACATGATCATACATATAATGCTGAAGCAAGATACTTAAAAAAATAAAACATACTACGATGCATACTTGTTCATATACGTAGCGGAAGCAAAACAACATCCATTCATATACAATTTAGCATTCAACATGTCCATCATCATAATTCATTAACAGTAAATACGATTGCAAAATAGATTAGCCAAGAATACTTATCTTATGAGAACTGTCCCGCAACCAGCTACGTCGCTGCAACGTTCCACCCAACCATAGGCCCGCGTGCTCTTTAATCTCTCGGCAACGATACCACCCCCGAGCGGGGCATGATTCCCCAAGGAATAAGGAACTAGCAGGCTTACACATAGCCAAGGATAACAACACAACAAGGATACACAGTTCAGCCAAGCCAACACAGTTGGGTTTATTAGGCGAACAACGGATCAGTCAAGCCAACCAAGTTGGGTTTATCAGGCCATCCAGGAGCTGGGAAAGGCTACACACTAAGATGGTGAGCTCATTGAAGAGATAAGGACACCCACACCAAAGTTAGCCTAAATTATAGGACACCCACACACACCCAACACAAGTAAATCAGTACTTTCTCTGCTATGCAGTCCCTCAGGCCCTGACCTCCCTTCCAGTGCTATTCAGGGGTTGTGGAGAAGAAATCCAGCCCACTAGCTTTGTCTGTGTTGTTCCCAACCCACCAGGTTTATCAAGCACATCAGGCCTTCATCCACCATTCCAATGCAGTCTAAGGACAAAACCACTACGTGCATGCAACAACCAGTGATTAAAGCTTTAAAAGGGGATATACAACTCCCTGGATCGTTCTTGGCCCTATCATGGCCAAAACGATCCCACAGCAACCTACAGCAACCCAAATCACAAGGGAAAACCATAGCCAACCAAAATGTAGATGAAACCACAGCCCACACAATGTAGGTACTCCCAGCAACCCAATTGATCAGAGGAGAACAACAACCACGGTCCAGCGATGAAATAAACGAACATCACACAGTATGACAATGGGAAAGGGAAAACAATCTCCTACGTGAGAGTGAACGGGAGGAAGAACATCTCACAGACTAGCAATCGGAAAGAAAAACAGAACGAACCCCCAATCAATGTATTGCGGGTCCTTTTAACTCTTCTCGGCATGAGGAAAATGAACAGTCGGCGATGGGGAGAGTGGAAGGATGTCCCCATGCAGTAGTGGAGCCAGTGGAATAATGGAGAGTCTGCATGGAGTGATGGGGTAGCAGTTTTCTGCCATCGTGAGAGTCAATCCGCTGGTGGAGTGTGCATGTGGGAAAGGACTGACAGTCCTACCACACTCCACTCTCCAGCAATAACTGCCCCAACTAATCAGAAAAACATTAAAGTGGTAGCTAGATGAGACAAGGGAAGGTGACACATGGATTTTCCCCCATGGCTCAAGGTTTAACATTCCCCCTCCTTATCCTTAGAAATCATGCCCTTTTCAATATGGTTGCAGCGAACATAGCTGGTTGGGGTTATTTAATTAAAATGCATAGTTACATGATGCCACAATGTTAATATGTGTTGTATATCCTGATATACTATTGGCAATAATTCCAATCGCCGAAAATAACAAAAACCAAATCGATGGTGGGGCTTTTGCCTTTAGCTCCACACCATGACTAATTACAATGTATATATATCATGTATATTTAGTGCATCGAGGTCAAAATCGGGGATGTTACACACTTTCAGTTAGACTCGGTCATCTATTGCACTCTGATTCAGTTAGGACTTAGTGTGAGAGTCAGCTAAGAATTAGATCAGTGGTTAACTATGTGTGATGATTGTGGTTGACATTCTTAAGCTACACCCATTCATTCAATTTGAATGACCTCCTTGAGAATTTGAATTGTCTTGGAATTCACACACTCTGCATGACCATTGTATTATACTATCATTATTTTATTGATTATACAGAGTTGCAACATTATATTGCAGCACCATTATGCCATTTTCATGCTTAATTGTCATAAATCTCTTATGAGACTGTGTTTTAGTTCCTAGATTACTGTGACAGATTAATATGGAGGAGGGCCAGAATTGGCTGATAAGCCTAGTAAAGAGAGGAACCACACAAACAGATTAAGAGGGGTTGGTAAATCCGGCTTGCACACCCGAGAGAACACTAGAGGGAAGATATGGCCTGAAGGATTATATAACATAGAAAGGAATACTTCCATGTGTAGGGTGGGGTGGAGTCGTGGAGACCAATCCAGATCTAGTGTAGGTATCCTTAGCTCTGGGGTTGATCTCACTATCCCAACAATTCAATTTTTCCATTGCCTTAACATCCTGATAAGCCCAACTGTTGGTTGGTTTGGCCGTGTCTTGTTGTGTTTTGGCTTGGTTCCTTAGTAGCTTGTGAATCCCATTTTCCTATTGGCCTGGATGGATAGTCTGTGAGACCCAACTGTTAGTTGGTTGACTATGTTCTGATGTGTGCTGGTTTTGTATGAGCCTGTTGTTCCCTAGTTCCTTGTGGAAATCATGCCTAGTTCGGGGGTGGTAGTGTGTTGAGAGATAATGAACATAATGGCCTATGGTTGGGTGGAATGTTGCAGTGGCATAGCTAGTTGCGGAATAACTTAATCATCAAAATACGTATCTCTGTTACTTTGTTTATGCAATGTAGTTTCTTATGAATGGCTATACTGGTTGTGTAGAATGATTATGAATATGATGAATTGCTATTCATGTTGAATGATTATTGATGATCAAGTAGAGGCTTACTTGTGTATGAATGTCCCTATAATTGCTTGTTTATGCCTTGTATGTTTTATGTATTTTACTTCTATATATACATTGTGTTTTTGGTAATGCAATTTCCTAAGTTTATGGAAGCTAGAAGCATGTACAGAGGTTAGAATGCATCTGAATTAGTGTTTTCTCCCCTTGGAATCCACCTACGCAAGGAGGAAGGTGGAAATCGGAAAAGGGAAAGTTGGACAAGGAAGATTATGGTGTTCCCGCACCCCAGGATCTGTAGTGTAAGGTAGAATGCAGGAGGTCGGAGAAAGAAGTTTAAATCTAAGCATAATGTGGGATTTCCGACTTCTAGGATACTCCTGTAGAAGGAAAAAGGTGGAAATTAAGAGAAAAGATAAAAGTAGAAAGTGAGTTTTCTGACTTATGGGATCCGTCTACAGAAGGCGGAAGGCGGAAGGTGGAAATTTGGAAAAAGGTTAAGGTGAATATTTGGTCTTTCGATTCCCGAGTTCTGCACTGGAGGGAAGAAAGGAGGAATACGAAAGGGGTAAATGAGGATAGAGGCTCTGTCATTTGATAGTTTTCCAAGTTCCAAAGTGAATAAAGTGGAAGTGAGGAAGGAAAAAGGTGGAAAGGCCGTTGAATGTTCTGTTGCACATTTGAGTTTCTAATTTATGAGTTCTGAGTTGCGGAAGGCGTAAAGCTGAAGGGCATACTGTGGAAGGCGAAAGGGCTATTGAATTGTTGTATCACACTTGGAATTTCCAATTTATGAGTCCCAAAGTGTGAAAGGAAGAGAGAAGAATTGTAGGAGGTGGAAAGTGGAAGAGAGAATAAGTATTGTCCGTCGAACTTTATATTTCCGATTTTCGATTTTCGAGGTTGGAAGGGAGGAAGTGTAGAAGGGCAGAATGCAAACTATGGAAAAAAAGGTTTAGAGTGGAAGAAGTCGTTCCAGACGTAGAAAGGATCTGTCCAGGGTGCAATGATGGTTATAGTGACGTGCAGGGGTTCCTACGCCTACAAATGAATGTGGAAGTGTGAGTTGACGACCATGCCTAGTGTTTGAAAAGAGAACAAGGATTCTTGAGGAAGTTTTTTTTTAATAATATACATTATGGGGTATGGGGACATTATAATTTGGTATCAAATCAAATGTTGTAGCACTAGGACCTAAATAGGCCAAGTTGAACAGTTGAAATGGAAAAGAGCACCCAGGTTGTGGTTTAATAGCGCTGTTGGTTGCAGCATTGGTATAAATGTGTCAAGGTAATTAGTCACAGAAAGGAAACTGCAGTAAGAAAGAGTGATGTTTAGTATATTTTCTAAACTTTTCCAACCCAACGAAATGAACCATGATAGTAGATCTGGATTCTACTATGATCTTGACCGTTCATGCCTGCAATAAGCAGTTGGTAAGCAATTTTTGAATTTTTGAGATTGTCTAACAAATGATGTTGTTACCACATTTTGCATAGTCATAGTGCAAATTGAAAAGTTGGTATTTGTCTGACCAAGAAGGTCAAAGAAGATCAACACCAAGAATATTAACATCATGGATGATGCACAGGATCCCTGCGGACATGGGGAATATGCTATGGGGGAAAATCCAAGAGATCCATAAGAGAAAATAAAGCCACTCCAATGTTGGAGATGTGGAGGACCCCATTTGCGCAGGAGTTTTCTACATGAGGAAGGATGTGTAAGGCCAGCTTACAATATCCAAGAAACTGAAACTAATGGGAAGAAGGAACAAGAGAGTTCCCCAGATGCTGCAGCTACCATAAGAAGCATGAGCGTATTGTTGCATAGTTGTAGAGAGGAAAATAAAAGGATGGTCAAGGATCTGGTAGAGAAAAACTAGTTAACTACAGTCATGCTACAAAGTTTGGCCGACCTCCAATGGTCGATAAAATTTGGGCATCAGTTAACAGAGATAGAAGGGAGTAGGAGAAATTACCACAAGAAGAATGAGAAGCTTAACCCAAGGAAGAAAGGTCTTAAACCTTCTCACCTCTTGAAGTAGCAAAGACAGTCATCACCAGCTATTATTGAGCCAGCCATAGTGATGAGGGAAAATCCAAGGAAACCACTCAAATATTGGGGATGTGGAGGACCCCATCTACGCAGGAATTGTTCGCTTGAGAATGGGAAGGAAGGTCAAGTCCCCAACACCCAAGAAGTTGAAACTATGCATCAGGAAGCAGGGACCATTCCTAAAATTTGTGCAGTGTTAGAAAACTACCAGGAAGGTCATAAATTAACTATGGTGGAAGTTGAGGGTGAGATTGCTAAACATAACATTTATGTTTTGATTGACCCTGGATCCGCTCATAGCTATATCACCCCTAAACTTGTTGAGATGTGAAATTTGAATAATTCAAAGCATAGAAGATCCTGGTTAGTCCAACTAGCCACTGGAACCAAGAAGAAGGTTAGTGAGGTGGTAGGGAAATGTCCATTTTTAATGGATGGGTTAGTCACTTGTCTAGATATTAATGTTCTGCCACTTGGTTCCTATGATGTTCTCATTGGAATGGTTTGGTTGGAAGCACATAGAGAAAATATTGATTGTTACAACAAGAATTTTGAGTGCTTAGATGAAGAAGGGAAAATAAAGGTGGTGAAAGGCATTCCAAAAGTTATATTTGGAAGGGAGGCTTCAACAAGGCAGAGGAAGAATTTATGTGGGAAAGGTTGCAGAGTATATGCAGCTCATGTTTTGGGGGCAGCAAAGAATGATACTCCTAGGTTGGAGGGATTTCATGTGTTTCAAGAATTCATGAATGTTTTTCCTGATAGAATTCTAGGGATACCTCCAAATAGGGACATTAATTTTACCTTTGAACTTTGTGCCTCGAGTAGCACCAATGTTCGAGACACCCTGCAGGATGAGCATATCAGAAATACTAGAGCTGAAGATGCAGCTGCATGAGTTGTTGGAAAACAAGTACATCAAGCCAAGTGTATGTCCTTGGGGAGCACCAGCTATGTTTGTGAAAAATAAAAATGGTACACTCTCGTTGTGTATTGTCACAGGAAACTGAGCAAATTCACTAAGAAGAATCAATACCCTTTTCCTAGAATGGATGACCTCTTTGATCAAATGAGAGGAGAAAAGGTGTTTTCCAAGATTGACTTTAGGTCTAGCTACCGGGAATTAAGAATCAAGGATGAAGATGTTCATAAGACAACCTCTAGAGCAAGGTATGGATCTTATGTGTTTATAGTTGTACCATTTGGTTTAACAAATGCACCAGCTACGTTTATGTGCCTCAGGAATAATGTTTTCATTAGGTACTTGGACAAGTGTGTTCTTCTTTTCCTTGATGACACTATTACTTATTCAAGGGATGAGGAAGAACTTGTAGAAAAGTTGAGGCTGATTTTGAAATTGTTCAGGAAGCATAAGCTGTATGCAAAGTTGAGTAGATGTGACTTATATGAAGATAGAATTCATTATTTGGGTCACATTATCTCAGATAAAGGAATATATGTAGACCTAGAAAATATTGAGACCATTATGAATTGGCATTCTCTAAGAAAGATGGCATATGTAAGATCTTTTGTGGGACTTGCAGGGTATTGAAAGTTCATTGAAGGATATTCTGCATGTAAAGTGGAGCTTATGTATATGATAAAGAGGTATGCATGTGAACTTGTAGTTCCATGAGGAGATGAACCTCGTATGTATATACAATCATATCAGAACTTCCTGAATACTGTGGGAAGAATGACCTGAACAGAGCAGTATGGTTGTGCCTAATGAAACCAAGGCAGGAAACTGCCATGTGCTATGAGAAGGATCTCATGACTGGAATCTAATTTCTGAACATAATATATTTTAACTTTCAGATTTTAAATTTTGTTTTTGATTTCTAATTGACTGTTTGGATGATAAAAAATGGTGTCAAGATGACATGTTGTATGTGAATGTCCAGGTTTTGGGCAGTATGTGTAAGTAGAGGATAAGTTCTCCCACTTGTAAAAGACAAACAATATGAGGATGGCCTCATGGTTGCAAAAATATGATTTTCTGTAGGAAGAAGAATTGTGAATCTAGATTTTGACTTGACTATCAATGATATTGATCATTTGATATTTGGAAATTCATCTATGCATGAAATATATTTGAAAATCTATGATTGAAATTTTTATGATGACATTTCATGTGAACTGCATGCTTGCATATAGCGCAGGTGAGGTGATGGTAGTACGCCTTTAGAGTACATAGCTTCTTGGGAGGATGTGTTTGAGATAGATGGCTCCTCTGAAAGGATGTACTTGGGTACTTGGGTGCCATATAGGCATCGATATGCATCACTGCAGACGCCTAGGGTGTAATACATCTGGTTAGACTTCCTTCCGCACACATTCACGCTATAAAGGGACTTGTTGTGAGAGTGGGGGCTCCATGAAGAGAATAACCCTAGGTATTATGGTGTGTGGAAAGGAAGTGCCTGAGCATTAGTGAGCACTAGGAGGAGGTGCTGAGCCCTTAAGAACCCAAAGAGGTGTTAGGTTCTAGAGCAGGGATACCATATCTCAGTTGAGAGATGATATACAGATAAGTATTTGGTTTACTTAGCAACTTTTGTTGTTGTTGATTTTCTACAAATACACATGAGCATATAATACAGCTATGGTTATGAAAATTGTGTTATAGATTGCATCCTAAAGGAATGAATTTGGCATGCGAATTAATTCGTTGTAGTGTCTAGAAGGGAAGCACCTAAGCTCGCTGAACACCTAGAGGAAGTGTTAGGCTCTGAAGCAGAACTGTCAGACCTCAGTTGAGATATATTTTCAGATGATATGAAGCTTGCAGAAACTTGGTTACCTTTTAATGCACACCCTTGCGAGGGGTGGGGCAGGTTTTGTGGGTTCCATGGTTGTATAAATCCAAGTCAGATACCTGTGGAGACAAAAGAATATACCTATACAGATAAGTATTTGAATTACTTGTTGATTTTATGTCAATATACCTATGCATGTGATTCATCCATGACTTTTGAAAAATATTATGAAACTGACATGAGAATTGGCTCATTGTTTGGGGCCTGAGCATAGGTATTACTTAATCCAAAGACATTGTATATGTTCCAAGCTGTGGAGAAGGATTCTCCAAGACCAGAAAGAGACTAGTGGTATGGAATGATGCATGCAATCAAGTACCTAGAAGAGTTCCAAATTGCACCATTGGACAAGTGACGATTCAGTGGAAGCACCACAGACCTGAAGAGAAGACTTAGAAACACCCCCCAACGACAATAGCTAACTTTAGGAATCACTTGCACTCCAAAGTGTTCCTTGGAAGTATCCTAAGTTTGGACACTATGGTTACCTTGCATCAAGTATCGATAAACATTGAGGCCTCTGTGGTATATTGTTATCTCCCTAACAACAAGGTTTGTGCCTCATAGGGGAGAGAAGGGAAGCTATACCTCAGCTTTTACCTCCTTGGGTATCAATACATGTATCTAATTTGGGATCTCTTTAAACTCTTGCTTATATAAGGATTTAAAATCAACCTAAAATAAAACAATTAGTATGTTTCAAAAATATGCCTAATGAAACTAGACTATTGGGCTTTGTTTGGATTCCTATACCAAGCAATCATGCTAAGATAAAATGTTGTTTTGTGACCTCCCAAGGAGGATTTTAGTTGGTGAGAATTTTACAATGGTTGTTGTATAAGGATTTTGTTGTGAATTAAATGAGTGTAAGGGAGGTATTTCACACTTCCCTTCCTTTTTTATTCATAGAAATCGTGAAGAGCATACTTGATTGGAAAGAGTCTTTAGGTCCATTAGTGTGTGCAAGTGGGATACACTTGTGATGAAAGAAAATAGTATTGTTGCAATTAAGTGAAGTGCTCAAAACATAATTTGAGCTCTAAACAAACAAGTGATGCTTGCAACAGTAAATCCTAAGAGTGCATAAGAGGTATTTCACCCTTCACTCCCTTTTTTGATTCACATAAATCATGAAGAACATACTTAAGAATGGAAGGGGATCTATATACTTGCTTGTGTGCACAAAGTGGATGCTACACTAATTTAAACTAAATATTTTACAGCAAAATAAAAATCATATGATGTCTCTAATACTAGTGACAACAATGAAGTCCTTACGGAGCCTCAAAGTTGGTTAAATAAGTTGATTCTGAGGAAAATGACCCATTTAATCCCTTATTCTAGTCTAGGTGGGATAATTACTAAAGGAACAAGTAACCATTGTAAGCTAATTACTTCCTAGTTTATTAGTGAGCAGCTAGTAGGATGCATATTGTTGTGTAAACAGATAAAAAACACATAAATGACAATCAACATGAAATTAGAAAGTACAGTCATGCTACAGTGCGGTAGAAACACTCATTAGTGTGATGTAGCATGAGAATAGTGGATAAAAACAACGTTGTTTCGAGACAGGGAATCTACACAGGAACAAGTCTGTTAAAACATCCAGTCAATGTGTACGTTGAAAATTAAAGCACACGATCAGCACTCCAAGGATGTTGGGAACCGTGCTACTATAAAAATGGTTGACACATTTGGATGAAGGCTGAACTTATGGAATGAGAGGGATGGTCCTCTTCACCTACAACACAACATATACCAGAAATTAAGAACAGGAAAAAAAACAAGCTAAACAAAGATAAATGAGAAAAAATGAAGTGGAGTTGAAATTAATGTTGTTGTGGGAAATAATTCACAAGAGTGCCTTCCCACTTTGGGATGGGGATAGGCCTTGTAGGATGAAAAAAGGCCTTAATATTTGGAGCTCCTGTTGGGTTGGCTGGATGACCACCGATAGATTGTTAGAGGGAAACAAAATAAAACAATGAAAATGTTGACAAAACATGAAAAAGTAGTAAATATGGTAGAGGATACAAACTACAACAATAAATGTGAGCCATACCACTTGTATGTTTCCCAATGTCAAGCTAATACAACACCCTGGAGAGGTGAGCTCCAAAAGGAGGAAAACACTCCTCCTAAGGAAGTCCTTTCTTTTCCAACAATGTTTGAAGAGTAGTTACTGAACCAATATATGAGAAGAAAGCTTGGCCCTTTAGGGAAGGAGGCAAGGGATATTTGGAAATGATTGGCAAGAAGGAAGAGGCGAGCTAAGGGGAAACTCAATCACAATTCCAGCAGCATAAATTTGCTAAAAACAATTCTTACAATGAACATGCCCATGACCTTCTTTTATAGGGAAAGATGTGGCCAATAAATAACAAGATCATAGTGTGAACACATTGATTCATGGTTTGGCTCCAAAGTACACCAAGAGGCCATTTAAGGAAACCAAGTGTGTGAGAATCCAAATTAAAATTCAAATGGGTAAGTGGATATTTCATGAGACTTCAATGCGTAGATGGTGGGTGAGATCTCATAGTTTGTGTTAGACACAAAAATATCGAAGGAATTCCTGCATTGTAGCGCGTGTAACCATAGCTTAATCTGTGTGGTTATGGATTTTGAATGTTTTGGGGCCATCTAGGACTCAATCTGCTCTTTGGATATTGTGAAGGTGTCTTTGGATATATGCGTGTTGTATGTTGATGATGCTTTACCATGTAAATAATGATATTGCCGCAGGTGTGTGAATTTTTCATGATAACATTCCTCATTTCTTTGTTACTATAATTCTCCTCATCGTCACTCTCTCTTGTTTATTCATAAGGGAATTCATAAGCAAATTGTCCTGTATTACTACACTAAAAAAATTTAAAATAGATCTTACCTTTGTATTTTCCATGGATTTCTTGATCACAAATATTTCTTCTTCATCATCATATTCATCAAAGGAACTCTTACTTGACTCATGCTTGATACTTTTTTTCTTCTTTAAATCCTTGAAAAGTTGTCTTTCTTAGTTCTTATCTCATATGCAGTGAGGATTCCATGTAGCTCATCCATTATCACTCTGTCAAGATCTTTTCTGTATTCCATGACTAAGACTTTGGAATCAAACCTCATAGGCATAGTTCTCAACACCTTTTGTACAATTGTTGTTTATAATACTTATTCACCAAGACCTATGATGGCATTGAATACATGAGTCTACATGAAAAACGTACGCTACAATATTTTCATATTCCTTCATCTTGAGGTTGTCAAACTATCCTCTATGAGTTTGTAGCTTTTCCTTCTTTACTATGTCATCCCCTTCATAAATATTGTGAATTTTGTCCCACATTTATTTTGTTGTTTTACATTGCATGGATTTTTTTAACTTTGAATATTATAGACCACACAGAATTGCATTTACAGATTTTCCATTGCATTCATAAAGATTTTTACCAGATGGATATGTTGATGGATTCTTTGGAACTGTATAACCATCCTCAACTTCCTACCAAATGTCAAGTCCAAGTGATTGCAAAAAGACTTCCATTCTTATGCTCCAGAACTTGGTATAATCATGGACCCATCAAAATATGGTTCCCTATTTGTTGAGAGACATTTTGTAGTGGATATTTCTCTTTGGCTACGTGCAAAAGAACCAACCTTAGATCAAAGATATATAGAGGTAGAGTTCATGGTGCAAGGGAAAGCATTCAAACTTGAATTACTTAACAAACAATAAACAAAATATTTTTGAGATTTTCTTTTAATTAACAAAACAAATGCAACATACCTTTGTAAATGGACCACTGTAGCCATTTGAGGATTTGGTCCAAAGGCTTCCACAATCCAGTTCTCCAATTTTCTCCAACTAGGGTTGTCAATGGGAATGGAATCAAGGATATGGAGTAAACTCAACATACAATGTGATGTGGAAAAATGTGGCAAAAGTATGATGGACAAAAGTGTGACTAGAAGTAAAAGAGTGAAAAGTGTAACTAAAAGTGTTTGTGGGGAGACCTTCACAATGTATTTATAGGATGATCCACGATTTTGTTGCCCATGGTTTTATGTAGTGCGTGGTATTATTCCATGGTTTTTGACCCATTCTTTTTTTAGGGTTTTTTGGTCCTTTTTTAGAGAATGGAGTTTTGTTGCAATAAATACACATCTTTCCTATATTTATGAGGGAAGGAATAATGATTATTTGGATCAATTTGGATGGAATTTAATTATTTTGAAGGTCAAAATGGAGAGAATAATGATGTATAATTATGGTGTTGACCATAGAGAGATAAGTGGACAATTTTTTGTGTTAACAAATTTCCCCCTAATGTGTGAGTACAAGAGCTCATCGTATGTTCGACAAACATCATGAAATCAAGGGAGAAATGGTGACAACAATGGACAAAATAGAGAGAAGCATGAAGAGTTGGAGTCTCCTCATTCAAACTGCAGTGGCTTTTGGTTTGTATTGCTTGTCAAAATGTATGAGATATATATAATCTCAGACATATATAGGGACGAGGCAGGCATACCCATGCTCATATCAATGTCTCAATATAAAAAAGGGGATCAAGGCTCAACCAAGGGGGGTTGATCAATACATATAATTGGTAGTACATAATGGTGGCCCCAATAGGAGGCTGAATACAAATACTGATATGAAGAACTAGTACATAGAAACATTGTCATTCTCTTGGAATGAAATATCACAATAATTGATTCTTTGTTGAATATGAGGGTGTGCACAACTGCATGATCTCGATGTTCTAGAGTCAAAAAATATGAGGTACAATAAACGGCGGGTTTTATGTCCAGTGATTGGATTCTCCAGATCCAAGTATACAATAATCCTCCTTCCTATGGCACCGATTTGTCATCTCCTTCCCCTCCCCAAAGGTGCTCATGCAGTACGGGGTGAGGAATAGGCCTCTCCCTTGACCGCTTCAATGTTGTTGAGTATTTGGCATTCAATATCGCCCCAGTCTTCCTCCATGGATGTTGGGGGGAAATATTATAGATATACATAAGAATTATACTGAGGGGCTTGATCTGAACACAATCTCCAATGCATCCCAGATATCACAAAGAACATGAAATTGTATGGGTCCCAAAGAGACTCACCAATGTGCTAGAGTCATTTGACAACTCGGGTCTTCAACCAAATAATAAAGGAAACAATACCCTGTATGAATCTCAAGGATGTGATAATGTAGCTGAAGTCGAGCATGTGAGACACAAACAACTCAAAATGAATGAAGGACTCCTTTCAAGTGGTCCAGGGGACTCATATATGAGGTTGATGAAACCAAGATATAGGGACCTCTGGGTCTATCCTTTGGAATAGATTTATTGACATCAGCAGAGGGATACCTACAACTACTAAGCCAATGAGGTTTCATTCATAGAAGCACAAGGGGGAAAACCAAATTCATGGAATAATAATGGTATTGAGACACTGAATGGGGAATAATGTAAGGCGAGTATGGGGGACTCAAACTTCCTTTGTTCATAGTATAACGACAAGGTTGACCTAGTAGCAGATGATATTGACTCATGGAGGGGGGATCACAGTTGTGGAACCAAGGAGATGACTGCAATGGGAGATACTTGGTTAAGGCACTAGACAAGTGATATCCAGGGGATCCAAGGGAGATTCATCGCATAGTACTATGAACAAATATGACCCAATGGGGGGATTACCATGTTGTTGTAATTGTAACTTCAGAATGTATTCACTTGTATTTCTTATGTATTGTACCCTGATGTTTATTTCGGGAAGTGTTTGTAATGTAATTGAGTCATGTCATGCCCCGATGTTCCGATCGGGAGTTTCTATAATGTAAACAAGTCATGTCAAGTCAATGTGGGTAACCCTCCTATTGTTCAAGGGTTAAAGTCCCCGCAGTTCCGGGGCCCTAGGGTTGTTAAACTCACCTAGTGAAGTCATCCCTAGTGAGTCATTGTCAAGTCAGGAATTAGTATAAATAGAGAGTGAGTCTCTCTATTTATCACACACTCACTCACACTCAGTTGTAGCACATAGCTGAGGGAGAAGAAGTTGTTGGGGCTAGAAAGAAAGAGGCTACTGCTGTCAGGAGATCATCTTACTGTTTTGGGGTTTTAATTTTGGTGCTGATTCTATCTCTGAGGAAGTTGCGGGGCTTTCTCCATTTATGGTTTCCCCGAGGAAAAACATTGTGTTCATCGTCTCTTTTGTTTGATTGTTGTGCTTGTTATTCTTTTAGTTAAAGATCCTAATATAATGCTAGCTTAATATTAAAAATCTAACATGGTATCAGAGCTAACCTGAGAAGAAGAAACAGTGAAACTGTGGGAACTAGGGCTTCCTACTTTTTGGATCTCTCTCCACAGATTTTCAGAAAAATAAGGTTGGGCTGAATCTCCTCCCTAAGGTGCATCTTTATGTCGAAACAGAATCTGATTTTGAGCTTTTTCAGTTTTGGACCCGACACTACTGTCGAAAATTAGGGCTTTCCACATAAGTTGAATTTTTGAGTGAGTTGAGGTCTAGATTGATCTCCTCCTCAAAATCAAAGTTTATAGATCAATATAAAATAATTTGGTTAGACAAAAATTTGGGAAATTCAAACCCTAATCTGCTCTAGAACCAACACTACAGAAATTCAGCTCCAAATCTAGATTCAACATCTTGACTTGGTAAGATCTAAATATTTTTCATTTCCATTTGAGGTTCTCAGTTAAGATGTCTCATCATACCAATCTTGATGGAAATATTGAGGGAGCTGATAACTTCTCATCCTGGAAGTATAGGATATCCCTGTTCCTCGAAGAAAATGAGTTGGACTCCTACATCAATGAGGAGGTTCCAGTTCTAGAGGAAGATGAGGCTAAGGCCTTACATAAGAAGAAGTTGGTTATGGAAAAGAGGATTATTGTTGATTCAATCAAGGATCACCTCATACCACAGGTTTCCTCCCTTAAGGCACCTAAAGCTATGTTTTATTCCCTAACCAAACTGTTTAAAGGGAAGAACATAAACTGAAAGATGACTCTAAGGAACTAGTTGAAGAATGTAAAGATCCAGAATGAGGAGACCGTCCAGTAATACTTCACAAGGGTCTCCTAGATCAAAGAACAACTTGAAGTAGTATATGAAGAAGTGGAGAATGCATAAATTGTGATGACAGCCTTGAATGGTCTCCAAAGGTCATGGGATTCTTTCATCCAAGGAATCTGTGCTAGGAAGAATCTAATCAAGTTCAGTAGACTGTGGGAAGAATGTTCACAAGAATAACCTTAAATAGAAGCTCGAGAAGAAAATATGGGAAGTGAAGATCAAGCTCTCACATTACACTCCAAGAAAGGCAGAAGGGAAAATCATCATCACCAAGGTAAGCATTCCCATCAGAAAGATAATTTTGTAAAAAGGGATCCATCCAAACTCAGATGTTATACATGTGATGAAAGAGGACACTTTGCTAGAAATTGTCCCATGAATAAGAGTGGATCTAAGAATAAGAAGAAGAAGAACTCCAAAAGAAGACATCATGCTCACACTGCTGAGGATGATGATCCTCCCAGGAATAAAGTAAAACAAGAAAGTGAAGACTCTACAAGTGATGAAGAATATGTTCTG
The DNA here is from genome assembly GCA_001517045.1 of Pseudotsuga menziesii. Lineage (NCBI taxonomy): Eukaryota > Viridiplantae > Streptophyta > Pinopsida > Pinales > Pinaceae > Pseudotsuga > Pseudotsuga menziesii. The sequence goes on from LPNX010954126.1 coordinate 78,338, forward strand.
ATCTCTGCTCTCCCGGGAACTGTCACTCATGGAAGCAAAGATTGGCTTATTGACAGTGGGGCTTCCAAACACATGACAGGATTCAATGAATATTTTGAGAAACTATGCAAAATAATTCACTCCATAAGGTGAAACTTGGGGATGACTACCAATATCCCATAAAAGGTAGTGGTGAATCCTCCTACAAGCTAGACTTTGGAAAGTCTATGAAAATGAGGGATGTCTTGTTTGTACCAGGACTATAGAAGAATATTCTCTCCATATTGGCACTAGATGCAAAAGGCATGACGGTTGCATTTGTAGATGGCCAAGTCCTCATGTGGCCAAGAGGAAAGACTATTGACAATGCAATAGTAATTGGAAAACAAGAAGGATTATACAAATTGAAGGGCCATCTAGAACAAGATTTTTTCGATGACACAGTAGAGCCAAATGAAATTTGGAATAGAAGGATTACACATGTGCACTACAAAGCACTACCACTTGCAAGCAAAGCTATCGAAGGTCTTCCAGAAAGTCAAGTAAAACATGAAGGAGTTTGCAAAGGATGTGTGAAAGGAAAGAACACAAAGAAGACACTTCCAAGTAGCGAAAGCAAAGCAAAAGGAATCTTGGAAATCATTCACTCTGATGTATGTGGTCCAATGTCATCCAGTTCTTTAAGTGAATATGTATACTGTGTTTCTTTTATTGATGATTTTTCTAGGAAGACATGGATATACTTTATGAAGAACAAAGATGAAGTTTTCAGAAAGTTCAAGGAATTCAAAGCCTTGATCGAGAACCACACAGAAAAGAATATCAAGACCTTTTGATTAGATAATGGCAAAGAATTCACATCAAATGAATTCAAAGAGTTATGCAAAGATTCAGGGATTAAGAAGGAGTTATCCACTCCATATAATCCTCAACAGAATGAGGTTGCAAAAAGGAAGAATAGAACTATCATGAGAGCTGCAAGAGCAATGCTTCATGATCAAGATATTCCCATGCATCTATGGGCAGAAGCTGCCAGAACAACGGTGTATGTACAGAACCGTACTCCACATAGAGTACTCAAGAACAAGACACCTGAAGAATTTTTTTCCGGAAAGAAACCAAAAGTCAGCCATCTCAGAATATTCGGCTGTCCAATGTACATACACATTCCTAAAGAAAAGAGGACAAAGTTAGATCCTTTAGGAAAGAAGGGTATATTTGTGGGATACTCTAAAATCTCGAAGGCTTACAGAATATACTTCCCAGGATTCAAGAAGATCGACCTTAGCAGGGATGTAACATTTGATGAAGACTCAACTTACAACAAATCCAGAAAGAGACCTGCTGAAGATCTTGAAGAATTAGAAGCACCCAGACTTCATGACACAACCATGAATGAAGAAACTCAAGAAGAAGATCAAGAATTTGAAGAACCTCAAGAACATGTAGATCCACCTCAGGAGAAGAATCCTCACAAGAGGAAACCTACTTGGGTACAAGAAGCTATCCAAGGTGTGAAAAGATATGGGGATCCAAAAGAGAATCACAGAGAAAGAAAAAGGACCAGGTCCTGCTCCGGGTATGTAGCTTTATTATGTGATTTTATCAATAAAGAACCTTCCAACTATGAAGAAGCGGTAGAAAGGAAAGAATGGAAGGATGCTATGATCGAAGAGTATCAATTGATCATGAAGAATGATCTTTGGGATGTTGTCCCAAGACCAGAAGGGAAGTCTATTGTAACTTCCAAATGGATCTACAAGATCAAGCATGTTGCATATGGAAGCATAGAGAAATATAAAGCAAGATTCGTGGCTCGTGGATTCCCACAGAAAGAAGGAATAGATTATGAAAAAACCTTTCAACCTATAGCCAGATACACTTCCATCAGATCAGTACTTGCTCTGGCTGCAGTGATGAAATGGAAGATACACCAAATGGATGTCAAGACTGCTTTCTTAATGGTGTAGTGGAAGAGGAAGTGTATGTAGAGCAACCATTCAGTTTTGAGACACATGACAGGGAGTCTCATGTGTGTAGATTTAAGAAATCCCTGTACGGTTTGAAACAGGCACCCAGGACATGGTACATCACAATTGATGGCTTTCTTTCTAGTTTGGGATTTACCAAAAGTAAAGCAGATTCCAACCTTTACTGCAAGGTTGAAAATGGTAACCCAGTGATACTCCTAATGTATGTATATGATCTATTTGTAACACATATGGATGGGTTGATTGCTGATACAAAGAGGAAGCTTGATGTCGAGTTCGAAATGAACGACTTGGGTATGATGCACTATTTTCTAGGCATGGAGGTGTGGCAGAATGTGGATGGAATATTCCTCAGACAAGGGAAGTATGCAGTAGATATCCTGAAGAGGTTTGGGATGATGGATGTTGGGGCGCGCACCCTAACGGTCCTTAGGATGGGTAACTCCATGGAGTTACAGGAGATTGTAAGTGGAGTTATGACTCAAAATAGTCTTAGGGGTGTCGGGGTTGGGTAAAAACCTTCTTTTTGTAATAAACCCATGGTTTAAGTCCAGGGTTTAGGGTTCGGGGTGCCCATGGTTTAGGCCCATGGTTTTGTAATAAGTGCACTATAAATAAGCACTCTTGTAAAGAAGTCAGTTTAGGCTTTTTGATGTAAGATGAATTGATGCGAATCTAAGGCTTGTATGTAAGAAGGTTAAGTCCCAGTTGTGTGCGTGGATGACCTCTGCAGCTGTGTGTGCAGAGGGTTTTGGGTGATTAAGGAAATCTACAGCTGTGTGTGCGGCTTTAAGGACTTGAAAGGATCTGTAGCTGAGTGTGCAAATCAGAACTGTGATTTTAGTAAAGAGTTAAATAAAACACAGTTCTGTGGACGTAGCCCCTACACTGGGGGTGAACCACGTTATATCTGGTGTTGTGGTTCTTTATGTTATTTTTGTTATGTTCTTTCATGCATTGATAAGTATATATATGATAAATAAGATCACTGCTAACTAAATAACTTCGCTGTGAATTCCTAGTAAAGGGTTAAGCAAGTCACTGTTTGTTTATTTAGCTGCGAAGCTATATATGTGAATGTTGAAGCTCTGTGTTATATGAATATAGATTATTAAAGGCTAAAGGTACAATAATATCCCTCTTTTGATTGCAGAAACTTGATTCTGTGGCATCCCATAGCTATTTCGGGTGAGACTGCAACTTGTTCGCAGGTTGTTGCCAAAAGGGCCAACACTGTGGGTCTTTTGTTGGTGCGAAGTGAATGGTATAAACCCGGGTCTACCCTATAGCCCAACAAATTGGTTCCATTTCCGGTTGAACTCAGTATCTGCTCAAGAGGGGTTTATGTCATACCTCGAGGGCTATGTTCTGGAGACCCTCTGTAAAGGAAATCAGTGATTGGCTTGATCAGACTTACATGAAATTCGTTGAGCAAGAGCACAAAGATCCGCATCGTAGTGCAAACGACTTTCTGCAAAGGTATGCTTTTTGTGACGTTTATGAAATTTTATTTGGTAGTATCCACATAGAGTTGCACCAGTGGTTATCCAGGTTAACAGAGCGAAGGACGAACTTCCAAGACTGTCAGTTTCCTGAGTGGACCCCCGGAAGCATTAATATACTGAAAAGGGTGAACAACGAGATTTCCTGCGCTGTTGATTTTTGGACAATGCGAACCCTCGAAGCATTTGTGACGGAGTTCGCCATCGACATGAGTACTTCCTTTAGTGAAGCCGAGCTACAGTTTTTCAAAGGACCAAGGGGTAAGTTTTTGAATTCATTTAGTTGAGAATTAAAATGCTATTAGCTGAAAAAGGTATATTGTTAATTGAATCAGACTATTAGATTTAGTAGAACTTACCTATGGTTGCAAGTGAAAATACCTTCGACGAGCAAAGTGGTTTGCTGCGAAGTGGCAAAAGGTACAAGAGATATTTTGGATCCTATTCCCAGGGTCAGCATATCGAGTATTCCCCTGTAAATCCCATCGATTCAGAACCCAAAGAAACTCCTTCTGTTGGAAACCCTCCTGTAACCCCGCAGCGAAGACCTACTATCCTAGAGATCCCGTCACAGTCTAAAAGTCATCCTAGCCCAAATACTCCTGTCGCAGGTCAGTCTACCCCAGGAAGTTCCCCCCCACCTACTTCCAGTCCCCCTCCAACCCCCCCTAGATCCATTATGGCCCACATGCATGATGACATTAAGCTACCTATTTTCAAAGGAACTGGATCAAAGGATCTAGAACAGTTCTGGTTTTGATATGAAGCAGTGTGGACTGCTAAGACCATTACGGATCAAGATACAAAAAGGGACCAGTTGGATACTTCTTTCAGAGACTGTGCTCTGACCTGGTTCATGAAGTTTTCCAGCACTCAAAACCATGCATTGGCTAATATAAAATCAGCAATGATAAAGGAATTTAAGAATCCGAAATTCGAGTCGCGGCGCAAATCAGTGTGGGACTTTAATCAAAGATTCAAAGTTCTGCTGGACCAAGTCAGTTTCCCCATTGGACCTGCACAACATAAGGAATGGTTCATTGTAGCATTGCTACCTCACATCCGAACTCCACTCATGCAACAGAAGGTTGCTGACCAGCAGGAGGATCTGGAAATTGCGATGAAGCTTGAAACCGCCCCTGTCGAAGACAATTCTGGTATTGCTCAAATCCAAGCACAGTTGGCAGCGATGGCTCTGGAGCTTTGCAATATGAAGGAAAAACCGGTCACGAAGAGGTTTGGTGTACCCAATGTCGGACAGAAGGTCACAATAAGGAACAGTGTCCTGTGGTAAGAAATTACCTGAATACTGGTGCGCTAAACCCATTCAACCCTACTGTCCTATATTGTGATATTTGTTGGACAACTGGCCAGCATCGACCTGAAGACTGCTATCTTTTGCAGTGGTATGTGCAAGTCCCTAAGAACCCTTATTTTAAATTCTATAAATCGATGGGACACAATGAAGATGAGTGCCGCAGCTTTGACCTCATGAGAGAACGAACTTACGACGCTTATCGGGTACAAAATGAGGGACAGAGCAATGATGGCTATGGTTACCGCGGTGGTGCATTAGGTAGAGGTGCTTTTGGAGGTCGTGGTCGTGGTGGTATGGCCGGAAGAGGAAGAGGCCAGGTTTTTTGTTACAATTGTAACCAGGCCGGGCTTCTAGCGAGAGACTGTCAGAACCCAACTACGACATGTCGGTATTGCCGAGTAGTAGATCATGTGATCGAGCAATGCCCACAGTTGATAGCTAATATTCAAGAAAGAACCAGTGCCCCTACTCAGAATCTTCAGATGATTTCCATCAAGCAAAGACCTTCCCCAGCTATTAATGTTGTTACCCAGAGTGGAGCTACGACGCACATACAGACTAAGGAGAAATAGCCTGATGAGGCTTGGGTTTGTAAGGCCCCCGTGAAAGTCCCTGCATTTGATATTGAAAGAGAGAAAGAGACATTCATGGAAGCCAAGAAATATTTTGCTGACCCTAGCACATCAGTAGCACCTGCGCAACCACATCAGCAGTAGTTGCAGCCACAAGAAGCTCTGACAAATAAACTAAGTACAATATCCTCATTTTTACAGAGTTGTCTGAAGCTCCTAAGAAATTAGCATGCTTTAGGTGAGTTGCAGAAAGTTATTGCTTCTTGCGAACCTCAGCATAGTACTGGTCAGGAAAAAGCTATTAATAGAGTCAGAAGAACTGGCAGGGAAATGAGACTGAATGTTCAGATAGGAGAGTATGATATGACTGATGTTATCTTGGATCTAGGATTAGAGGTAAATGTCTTAACTAAGAAAACCTGGGAACGAATGGGAAAACCTACCCTCGATTGGTCACCTATACAGTTGAGATTAGCCAATCAGTAGAAGATTGTGCCCCTAGGATGATTCCCTAATGTCCCAGTAGATATTGATTTCGTCTGTACTGCAGCAGAATTCGAAGTTATTGAGATCATTGACGACAGCAACCCCTATCCAGCCTTGCTAAGAATTGAATGGGAAATGGAAAATGCGGCAGTCATTAACCTTAAGAAGAGACAGATGAATTTCGAAGGGAAATATTTGTGAGTCATAGTACCATTGGACCCCTCACAAGGAGAGAGATACACAGAGCCAGTAAAATATGAAGACCGGGATGTTTTGGACCACATCTACAATATCACATCAAAGGACGAATATCATGTGGATCCTACTACCGAAGGCACCATGGATTGGTAGTGTGACAGCTCCTACATGACGGATTCAGATGATGGTCTAGAGAATTGGCAGAACAGATTGCATGAGCTACATGGACACCACTGTGTAAGAATTACCAAGTCTCTTAGATGGCTTAGCTCGCAAACAAGAGTCTTACCTGTTTTTGATGGTTTGACAGACCCAGAATATTTTATTGTGCAATTCTTAGCCCAGATACCAGACTTACATAAAATGGAGACTTTGGATTCAGCATTTAGAGCTACAGCATCCAGATGGTGGAATGGTCACAAAAAGTACATTCATAGTTGGGAAGTTTGCCAACAGTCCCTTCGCCTGAGATTCAGGGATCGACCACAGGAGATCCGGAGCAGGTTTAATGATAAGAGTAACCCTCAGAAGCATTTGGAGCAATGCTATGAAGCATGAAAGCATGTACCTCATGAAGAATGGGTACATAGGTTTGTGCACACCCTGGAACCTATAGCAAAGAATTGGTATGTGGAGGTCAAGCTTCGCCACAGTACTGTAAGTTGGGACTGTCTTATTGATAGCTTTGTGTTGACATTTTCTGTTAATGAGGTTTCTCCTGCTTTGGATGCAGCTGTTAGGTTGATTCACACTAAAGTATTTGATGATCAAGAAATAGCAGAATATCAACCTGATTGGAAGGTACAGGAAGCCAATGTAATCGAATGTTATAACCTTGCAATTGACGAGAATACCTATCTGCACAACATTAACATTCCTGAATCAGAAGGACACTGCGAAGTGCATGGACCAGTAGTAGAGGCACTTGAAGTGACTCAACCCCTGAAAATGCGGACCGTAAACATTGGGATAGAAGAAAACCCTAAGTATGCTACCATTGGAGATTATTGGGATGATGAAATGGTAAGCAAGGTGACCCAACTTCTCCATGAATATCAGGATCTCTTTCCAATGAAGTTCTCAGAGATGAAAGGTATCCTTGGGGATATAGGAGTGATAAAGATCCCGTTGAAACCTGATGTGAAGCCTGTGAAACAATGCCCTTATAGGATGAACCCTAAGTATAAGGAAAAATTCCGAATGGAGCTGGCTAAGATGCTTGCTGCAGGAATTATTGAGCCTGTTGAAGAGTTCGAGTGGGTCAGTCCTATGGTGGTGCAAGAAAACAAGACTAAGGGAGAAATCGGAATCTGTGTCGATCTAAGGAAGCTAAATGATGCCTGCTTGCATGATCCTTTCCCCACTCCCTTTACAGATGAAGTTTTAGACAATGTGGGAGGTCAAGAAGTGTACTCTTTTACTGATGGATTTTCAGGTTACCATCAGATTCGAATTGCTCCAGAAGATCGACATAAGACAACCTTTGCTACAGAAATGGGATCCTTTTAGTATACAGTTATGCCATTTGGATTGAAGAATGCACCTTCCATGTTTTCTGGAGTAGTCATCTCTGCTTTTAAGGAATTCATACATAAATTCTTAGAAGTTTATTTTGATGATTGGACTATCTTCGGGTTAGTAAAAGACCACATAGCTAGTCTAAGACTTATGTTGGACAAATGTAGACAGCATCAGATTTCCTTGAACTTGAAAAAGTGTATCTTTTGTGCCCCTTTTGGAATTCTACTAGGTCACATTGTCTGTAAACAAGGACTGATGATGGATCTTGTGAAGATAGCCATTATTGTGAACCTGCCACCTCCGAAGTCTGTTAAACAACTGGGCACTACGCTTGGTCACATTGGTTATTACAGGAAATTTATTAAAGGATATGCTCAGATAACAGCCCCTATGGAAAAGCAGTTGAAGAAAGATATTAAGTTCGAGTGGACACCTGAGTGTCAAGCAATCTTGGATATTTTGAAGGAAAAGATGGTAAATGCTCCTATCTTAGTATTCCCTGACTAGAAAAAGGAATTTCATGTGCATGTCGATGCATCCTCCATTGCTCTGGGTCTAGTATTGGCCCAGTCATGTGAAGGTAATATTGATCACCCCATTTCTTTTTCAAGTAGGAAATTTTCCACAGCAGAGAAAAATTATACTACGACAGAACAAGAGGGTCTAGCTATGGTGTATGCATTGCAGAAGTTTCGACATTATCTGTTAGGATCTCATTTTAAGATGTTTACTGACCATTCTACTTTGAGGTATTTGGTTAACGAGCCTGTTCTAGGTGGAAGGATATGCAGATGGCTGATTCTGTTTTACGAATATGACTTTGAGATCATAGTCAAACCAGGAAGACTGAATCTAGGTCCTGACCACTTGTCGAGGCTCAAGTCGGGAGAAGAACCTATCAGCTTGGATGAAGGTCTTCCTGATGCTCAGTTGTTTACCATCCAGATGGTTGATGAATACTTTCAGGATATTGTTCAGTATTTGTCTATAGGCTTTCCCCCCACCGAGATGACAACACAGCAGAAGAAGCAGCTGGTGGTTCGAGCAGCTGACTTTACCTTAATAGCAGGACAACTATATAAGATGGGACCGGATGAAATACTGTGCAGATGTGTCCTAGAGCATGAAAAGCCGTTAATTTTGGCTGAGGCACATTCTGGGGCAGCAGGAAGTCATTACACAGGAAAATCTACAGCACAAAAGATTCTGACAGCTGGATTGTGGTGGCCTACAATTCATAAGGATGCAAGAGAATATTGCCACAGCTGCGACATTTGTCTGAGGACAGGCAAACCATCCAGGAGGGATGAGATGCCTCTAGTTCTGCATGTAACTTTACAACCCTTTGATAAATGGGCTATTGATTTTGTTGGACCTATCAATCCCCCTGCAAAGAAATCTAGAGCAAGATACATTATTACAGCAACTGACTACCTTACTCGTTCGGTCAAAGCTCAACCAGTCAAGACCTATAATGCTGCCACAACGACGAAGTTTATCTTTGATAACATCTTGTCAAGATTTGGGTGTCCTAGAATTCTTATGAGCGATCAAGGATCACATTTATTAAATAAGACTATTGAAGTATTGACTGAATAATTGCAAGTATATCATCAGAAGAGTACTTCCTATCATCCTCAAGCAAATGGAACTATCGAAGGCTTTAACAAGATCTTTGAACACGCTCTGAAGAAGGTTTGCAATGCTAACAGAAATGATTGGGACCTTAGGATTCCAGAAGTACTATGGGCTTATAGAACCACCTGCAAGAAGTTGATAGGCCATACACCTTTTAGGCTGGTTTATGGACAAGAAGCAGTTATGCCCATGGAGTACATTGTACCTAGCCTCAGAATATCTGCTTTTACAGAGATGGATGACCCAGATATCATGAAAGAAAGGCTGCCAAAGATACTAGAACTTGAAGAGGACAGATTCATTGCAGGGTTCCAGCAGCAAGTTCAGAAAGCTAGAGAAAAAGCATGGCATGATAGACACATCAAGAAGAAGCAGTTCCAGCAGGGTGATCTTGTGCTCCTATATGACAGCAAATTCATGAAATCCGTAGGTAAGTTCAAGACACATTGGAAAGGACCATATATAGTGCAGAAAGTTACTGATGGTGGTGCGGTCTAGTTAGCTAAATTGAATGGAGAAATTTTACCTTCTATGGTGAATGGAAGTAGGTTAAAGAAGTACAGGGAAAAACCAGGATCCCTTGGTCAGGAGTAACAGCATGCAGGACAGTCTAAGTATCAAGAACAGTTGAAACTGGGTACTATACTATAATGAAGCTGTTCTCAAAGCTACAAAGAGTTGAAGATTGTGAAAGTCTGCAAGTTGAAGTTTGGTTTCCATATAGGTCAGGATGGGTCGAAGGTGCATATTGTGTTGAAGGTTCTTTTCAAGGCGAAGCTGAAGTTAGTAGTTATGTCGTAGATCACAGGTGTGTCCCAGCTCAAAATGTGACGGATGGGACAAACTAGACTTGGCGGCGTCGGCACGCGAACTGCCCTCACTGCCTGCAATAATGAGATCTTGGGAAAATCTGGCACCGTGTGGACAGGATTTCTTCCACTCCATCAGATTCGGCGTCATTAATACACCATGATGACAGATTATGTTGTAGGATTCTATAAAAAGCTACACCAGCCTGCAACTCCTGCATTGTACACGTCTTTGAGTTCTTCAATTAGCACTATGTCGAATGATCATGAAGTCCAGAAGTTATTACGTGTGGTTAGGGAGAGAGGTCTGCTGAACCTTCTAAGTAATCCACCTGGGCAGCCATCCTCGACCAAGGCATAAAGAAAGGCAGACGTTCACTCTAAGGGGTCGGAAGAAAGGCAGAAGTGTGTTCTATGCCACACAAAGAACAACACTGGTCTTCACAGAAAAAATCTGAAACATCCCAAGATGTATCCTCCTGGTTTGGCAGAACCACGGCGGCTGTTTGTCTTATGCACCTTGACACACAACTCTGGGGACCCTAAGTTGTGGATGGTCAAATGTTCGGCGAGCAGATCGAAGGATGGGGTCACTGATGGATCTAGACGGTCTTAACCAGCATATTATGAAGGAAAGAAACGAGCAGCCAACAACCACATGTATGACTTCAGCAAGCAGCGCACCAGGCTTCACCAACAAGATTCTACCACCAGAAAAGTAGCTGAGTGTCCCAAGACGGGCCACTGGTGAATCTTAGGGGCATGTTGGGGCACGCACCCTAACGGTCCTTAGGATGGGTAACTCCGTGGAGTTATGGGAGATTGTAAGCGGAGTTATGACTCAAAATAGTCTTAGGGGTGTCGAGGTTGGGTAAAAACCTTCTTTTTGTAATAAACCCATGGTTTAAGTCTAGGATTTAGGGTTTGGGGTGCCCATGGTTTAGGCCCATGGTTTTGTAATAAGTGCACTATAAATAAGCACTCTTGTAAAGAAGTCAATTTAGGCTTTTTGATGTAAGATGAATTGATGCGAAGCTAAGGCTTGTATGTAAGAAGGTTAAGTCCCAGTTGTGTGTGTGGATGACCTCTGCAGCTGTGTGCACAGAGGGTTTTGGGTGATTAAGGAAATCTGCAGCTGTGTGCACATATTTAAGGACTTGAAAGGATTTGCAGCTGAGTGCGCAGATTAGAACTGTGATTTTAGTAAAGAGTTGAATAAAACATAGTTTTGTGGACGTAGCCCCTACACTGGGGGTGAACCACGTTATATCTGGTGTTATGGTTCTTTGTTATTTCTGTTCTATTCTTTCATGCATTGATAAGTATATATCTGATAAATAAGATCACTACTAACTAAATAACTTCGCTGTGAATTCCCAGTAAAGGGTTAAGCAAGTCACTGTCTGTTTATTTAGCTGCGAAGTTATATATCTGAATGTTGAAGCTCTGTGTTATATGAATATAGATTATTAAAGGCTAAAGGTACAGTAATATCCCTCTTCTGCTTGCAGAAACCTGATCCTGCGGCATCCCATAGATGTTTCGGGTGAGACTGCAACCTGTTCGCAGGTTGTTTCCGAAAGGGCCAACACTGTGGGTCTTTTGTTAGTGCGAAGTGAATGGTATAAACCCAGGTTTTCCCTATAGCCCAACAAATTGGTTCCATTGCTAGTTGAACTCAGTATATGCTCAAGAGGGGTTTACGTCGTACCTCGAGGGCTATGTTCTGGAGACCCTCTGTAAAGGAAATCGGTGATTGGCTTGATCAGACTTATCTGAAATTCGCTGAGCAAGAGCACAAAGATCCTCATCGTAGTGCAAACGACTTTATGGAAAGGTATGTTTTTTGTGACATTTATGAAATTTTCTTTGGTAGTATCCACATAGAGTTGCACCAGTGGTTATCCAGGTTAACAGAGTGAAGGACGAACTTCCAAGACCGTCAGTTTCCTGAGTGGACCCCCGCAAGCATTAATATACTGAAAAGGGTGAACAATAAGATTTCCCACGCTGTTGATTTCTAGACAACGCGAACCCTCGAAGCATTTGTTACGGAGTTCGCCATCGACACGAGTACTTCCTTTAGTGAAGCCGAGCGGTATTTTTTCAAAGGACCAAGGGGTAAGTTTTTGAATTCATTTAGTTGAGAATTAAAATGCTATTAGCTGAAAAAGGTATATTGTTAATTGAATTAGACTGTTAGATTTAGTAGCACTAACCTATGGTTGCAAGTGAAAATACCTTCCACGAGCAAAGTGGTTTGATACAAAGTGGCAAAAGGTACAAGAGAGATTTTGGATCCTATTCCCAGGGTTAGCATACTGAGTATTCCCCTGTAAATCCTGTCGATTCAGAACTCAAAGAAACCCCTTCTGTTGGAAACCCTCCTGTAACCCCGCAGCGAAGACCTACTATCCCTGAGATCCCATCGCAGTCTGAAAGTCACCTTATCGCAAATACTCCTGTCGCAGGTTAGTCTACCCCAGCAAATTCCCCCCCTCCTACTTCCAGTCCCCTTCCAACCCCCCCTATATCCACTATGGCCCACATGCATGATGACATTAAGCTACCTGTTTTCAAAGGAACTGGATCAGAGGATCCAGAACAGTTCTGGTTTTTATGTGAAGCAGTGTGGACTGCTAACACCATTACGGATCAAGATACAAAAAGGGCCCAGTTGGTTACTTCTTTTAGAGATCGTGCTCTGACCTGGTTCATGAAGTTTTCCAGCACTCAGAACCATGCATTGGCTGATATAAAAGCAGCAATGATAAAGGAATTTAAGAAGCCGAAATCCGAGTCGTAGTGTATCACTGAATTGAAAGAGATGCAGCAGAGGCGCGGCAAATCAGTGTGGGACTTTGATCAAATATTCAAAGTTCTACTGGACCAAGTTAGTTTCCCCATTGGACCTATGCAGCACAAGGAATGGTTCATTGTAGCATTGCTACCACACCTCCAAACTCCACTCATGCAACAGAAGGTTGCTGACCAGCAGGAGGCTCTGGAAATTGTGATGAAGCTTGAAACAGCCCCTGTCAAAGACAATTCTGGAATTGGTCAAACCCAAGCACAGTTGGCAGCGATGGCTCTGGAGGTTCGCGATATGAAGAAAGGAAAAACCGGTCGCGAAGAGGTTTGGTGTACCCAATGTCGGACAGAAGGTCACGACAAGGAACAGTGTCCTGTGGTAAGAAATTACCTGAATACTAGTGCACCAAACCCATTCAACCCTACTGTCCTATATTGTGAGATTTGTCAGACAACTGGCCAGCATCGACCTGAAGACTGCTATCTTCTGCAGTGGTATGTGCAAGTCCCTAAGAACCCTTATTGTAAATTCTGTAAATTGGTGGGACACAATGAAGATGAGTGACACAGCTTTGACCTCATGAGAGAACGAACTTACGACACTTATCGGGTACAAAATGAGGGACAGAGCAATGATGGCTATGGTTACCGCGGTGTTGCATCAGGTAGAGGTGCTTTTGGAGGTTGTGGTTGTGGTGGTATGGCCGGAAGAGGAAGAGGCCAGGTTGTGTGTTACAATTGTAACCAGGCTGGGCATCTAGGGAGAGACTGTCGAAACACCAATATGACATGTCGGTATTGCAGAGCAGTAGATCATGTGATTGAGCAATGCCCACAGTTGATAGCTAATATTCAGGAAAGAACCAGTGCCCCTACTCAGAATCTTCAGATGATTTTCGTCGAGCAAAGACCTGCCCCAGCTATTAAGGTTGTTACTCGGAGTGGAGCTATGACACACATACAGACTAAGGAGAAACAGCTTAACAAGGCTTGGGTTTGTAAGGCCCCTATGAAAGTCCCTGCATTTGATATTGAAAGAGAGAAAGAGACATTCATGGAAGCCAAGAAAGATTTTTCTGACCCTAGCACATCAGTAGCACCTGCGCAACCACATCAGCAGCAGTTGCAGCCGCAGGAAGCTCCGACAGATAAATTAAGTACACTATCCTCATTTTTACAGAGTTGTCTGAAGCTCCTAAGAAATCAGCATGCTTTAGGTTAGTTGCAGAAATTTATTGCTTCCTGCGAACCTCAGCATAGTATTGGTCAGGCAAAAGATGTTAATAGAGTCAGAAGAACTGGCAGGGAAATGAGACTGAATGTTCAGATATGAGAGTATGATATGACTGATGTTATCTTAGATCTAGGATCAGAGGTAAATGTCTTAACTAAGAAAACCTGGGAACAAAGGGGAAAACCTACCCTAGATTGGTCACCTATATAGTTGAGATTAGCCAATCAGCAGAAGATTGTGCCCCTAGGACGATTCCCTAATGTCCTAGTAGATATTGATGGCGTCTGTACTGTAGCAGACTTCAAAGTTATTGAGATCATTGACGACAGCAACCCCTATCCAACCTTGCTAGGAATTGAATGGGAAATGGAAAATGCAGCAGTCATTAACCTTAAGAAGAGACAGATGACTTTCGAAAGGAAATATTTGTGAGTCATAGTAACACTGGAGCTCTCACAAGGAGAGAGATACATAGAGCCAGTAAAAGATGAAGACTGGGATGTTTTGGACCACATCTACAATATCACAGCAAAGGACGAAGATCATGTGGATCCTATTGCCGAAGGCACCATGGATTGGCAGTGTGACAGCTCCTACATGACGGATTCAGATGATGGTCTAGAGAATTGGCAGAACAGATTGTATGAGCTACATGGCCACCGCTGTACAAGAATTACCAAGTCTCTTAGATGGTTTAGCTCGCAAACAAGAGCCTTACCTGTTTTTGATGGTTTGACAGACCCAGAAGAGTTTATTGTGCAATTCTCATCCCAGATACCAGACTTACAGAAAATGGAGACTTTGGATTCAGCATTCAAAGCTACAACATCCAGATGGTGGAATGGTCACAAAAAGTACATTCATAGTTGGGAAGTTTTCCAACAGTCCCTTCGCCTGAGATTCAGGGATCGACCACAAGAGGTCCAGAGCAGGTTTAACGGTAAGACTAACCCTCAGAAGCATTTGGAGCAATTCTACAAAGCATGGAAGCATGTACCTCGTGAAGAATGGGTACATAGGTTTGTGCACACCCTAGAACCTATAGCAAAGAATTGGTATGTGGAGGTCGAGCTTCACCACGGTACTGTAAGTTGGGACTGTCTTATTGATAGCTTTGTGTTGACATTTTCTATTAATGAGGTTTCTCCTGCTTTGGATGCAGCTGTTAGGTTAATTCACACTAAAGTATTTGATGATCAAGAAATAGTAGAATATCAACCTGATTGGAAGGTACAGGAAGCCAATGCAATCGAATGTTATAACCTCGCAATTGACGAGGATACCGATCCGCGCAACATTAACATTCCTGAGTTAGAAGGACACTACGAAGTGCATGGACCAGCAGTAGAGGCACTTGAAGTGACTCAACCCCTGAAGACGCAGACCGTAAACATTAGGACAGAAGAAAACCCTAAGTATGCTACCATTGGAGATTATTGGGATGATGAAATGGTAAGCAAGGTGACCCAACTTCTCCATGAATATCAGGATCTCTTTCTGACAAAGTTCTCAAAGATGAAAGGTATCCTTGGGGATAAAGGAGTGATAAAGATCCCGTTGAAACTTGATGCGAAGCCTGTGAAACAACGCCCTTATAGGCTGAACCCTAAGTATAAGGAAAACATCCGAATGGAGCTGGATAAGATGCTTGGTGCAGGAATTATTGAGCCTGTTGAAGAATTCGAGTGGGTCAGTCCTATGGTGGTGCAAGAAAAGAAGACTAAGGGAGAAATCAGAATCTGTGTCGATCTGAGGAAACTGAATGATGCCTGCTTGCATGATCCTTTCCCCACTCCCTTTACAGATGAAGTTTTAGAAAATGTGGGAGGTCAAGAAGTGTACTCTTTTACTGATGGATTTTCAGGTTACCATCAGATTCGAATTGCTCCAGAAGATCGACATAAGACAACCTTCGCTAAAGAAATGGGATCCTTCTAGTATACAGTTATGCCATTTGGATTGAAGAATGCACCTTCCATGTTTTCTAGAGTAGTCATCTCTGCTTTTAAGGAATTCATACATAAATTCTTAGAAGTTTATTTTGATGATTGGACTATCTTCGGGTTAGTAAAAGACCACATAGCTAGTCTAAGACTTATGTTGGGCAAATGTAGACAGCATCAGATTTCCTTGAACTTGAAAAAGTGTATCTTTTGTGCCCCTTTTGGAATTCTACTAGGTCACATTGTCTGTAAACAAGGACTGATGATGGATCATGTGAAGATAGCCATTATTGTGAACCTGCCACCTCCAAATTCTGTTAAACAACTGCGCACTACGCTTGGTCACACTGGTTATTACAGGAAATTTATTAAAGGATATGCTCAAATAACAACCCCTATAGAAAAGCAGTTGAAGAAAGATATTACTTTCGAATGGACACCTGAGTGTCAAGCAAGCTTGGATATTTTGAAGGAAAAGATGGTAACTGCTCCTATCTTAGTATTCCCTGTTATAGCGGATTTCACCACACTAGGTGAATCACACATTGTATGGCCTTCCCCTATCCCGCTGCAGACTCATTATTCCCAATGGACCACATTTTATCCTTTGATGTATCATTGATCATCCCCAAAACTATATAAACTATGATATACGCGGCTTTTTCCCCGATAACCGCGTACATACGCGGGTTTGACCCCTATAGTCGCGTACATCGGGATGTGTGCATAGTCCAAATCCTTTTGGAGTGTTCCTTGACTTGGATCCGACTCATATGACTCCTGGCCTTCCATATACCTTGAGATCGCTCGGATTCAACCCTTCATTGTCCCTTGTGAAGCTATATAAGGAACCCCTTGGTATATTAAAGAGGGGGAGAGAATAGGAGAGAATTGAGAGTACCGAAACTATAGTCCATTGTTGCCAGAACTATACTTGAGTCTGCATCCCTTTGTCCCTTTGGAGCACTGTTG
>LPNX010954126.1:97881-243537 GCA_001517045.1 Pseudotsuga menziesii
TATTAAAGAGGGGGGAGAGAATAGGAGAGAATTGAGAGTACCGAAACTATAGTCCATTGTTGCCAGAACTATACTTGAGTCTGCATCCCTTTGTCCCTTTGGAGCACTGTTGTGTTCTTCCCAAGCTTGCCTTTGTCAGTGAGCTTGCTATTGGAGTGATGGAGGATTGAGGTGGTGGAGGCCCAAGTGGGGGATTCAGTTTCTCTGGTTCGCAGACGTGCCGTCAGAGGTTGTCACTTGTAATCTCTGATTCATATTAATAGAAATATCTTTTCCTATCCAGTAATGTGTATTTGAATGAATGTTGCATCCATTGGAATATGTCAAATGCTTATACATTATTGATTATATATGCTAGAATAGATCTAACACCATGAAATATAGTATGCTTGTATTGTTTACTTGTTGTTGAGGATGTGCTATAACAATTCAAGCTGAAGATTGGAAAGCTCATCGGGGATCTAATTCAACCGTCAGGAATAAGGTACGAGGTTTGATCCTTTAGTGTTAGATGTTTTTAATTTCTATTGCATATTGGGAAAGATTGATTTCTGGAGTCTAGCTATCTGTTGTGGTACCCCAAGCCATAGGAAGTTCTCTCCGTAACATTCCCTTACTGGAATAAGGAATTTCATGTGCACGTCGATGCATCCTCCATTGCTCTGGGTATAGTATTGGCCCAGTCAGGTGAAGGTAATATTGATCACCCCATTTCTTTACCTTAATAGCAGGACAACTATATAAGATGGGACCAGATGAAATACTGCATAGATGTGTATTAGGGCATGAAAAGCTGTTAATTTTGGCTGAGGCACATTCTGGGGCAGCAGGAGGTCATTACGCAGGAAAAGCTACAGCACAAAAGATTCTGACAGCCGGATTGTGGTGGCCCACAATTCATAAGGATGCAAGAGAATATTTCCACAACTGCGACATTTGTCAAAGGATAGGCAAACCATCTAGGAGGGATGAGATGCCTCTAGTTCCACAGGTAACTTTACAACCCTTTGATAAATGGGCTATAGATTTTGTTGGACCTATCAATCCCCCTGCAAAGAAATCTGGAGCAAGATACATTATTACAGCAACTGACTACCTTACTCGTTGGTTCGAAGCTCAACCAGTCAAGACCTGTAGTGCTGCTACAGCCGCGAAGTTTATCTTCGATAACATCTTGTCAAGATTTGAGTGTCTTAGAATTCTTATGAGTGATCAAGGATCACATTTCTTAAATAAGACTATTGAAGTATTGACTGAAGAATTTCAAGTATATCATCAAAAGAGTACTGCCTATCATCCTCAAGCAAATGGAACTATCGAAGCCTTTAACAAGATCCTTGAACACGCTCTGACGAAGGTTTGCAATGCTAACAGAAATGATTGGGACCTTAGGATTGCAGCAGTACTATGGGCTTATAGAACCACCTGCAAGAAGTTGATAGGCCATACACCTTTTAGGATGGTTTATGGACAAGAAGCAGTTATGCCCATGGAGTACATTGTACCTAGCCTCAGAATATCTACTTTTACAAAGATGGATGACCTAGATATGATGAAAGAAAGGCTGGCAAAGATACTAGAACTTGAAGAGGACAGATTCATTGCAGGGTTCCAGTAGCAAGTTCAGAAAGCTAGAGAAAAAGCATGGCATGATAGACACATCAAGAAGAAGCAGTTCCAGCAGGGTCATCTTGTGCTCCTATATGACACCAAATTCATGAAATTCGTAGGTAAGTTCAAGACACATTGGAAATCACCATATATAGTGCAGAAAGTTACTGATGGTGGCGCAGTCCAATTAGCTAAATTGAATGGAGAAATTTTACCTTCTATGGTGAATGGAAGTAGGTTAAAGAAGTATAGGGAAAAACGAGGATCCCTTGGTCAGGAGTAACAGCATGAAGGACAGTCTAAGTACCAAGAACAGTTGAAATTGGGTACTAGACTATAATGAAGCTGTTCTCAAAGCTACGAAGTGTTGAAGACTATCAAAGTCTGCAGGTTGAAGTTTGGTTGCCATATAGGTCAGGATGGGTCAAAGGTGCATATTGTGTCGAAGGTTCTTGTCAAGGCGAAGCTGAAGTTAGTAGTTATGTCAGAGATCACAGGTGTGTCACAGCTCAAAATGTGACGGATGGGACAGACTAGACTCGGCAGCGCCGTCACACGAACTGCCCTCACTGCCTGCAATAATGAGATCTTGGGAAAATATGGCACCATGTGGACAAGATTTCTGCCACTCCATCAAATTCAATGTCATTAATACACCATGATGACAGATTTTGTTGCGGGATTCTATAAAAAGCTACACCGGCCTGCGACTCCTGCATTGTGCATGTCTTTGAGTTCTTCAATTAGCACTATGTCGAATGATCATGAAGTCCAGAAGTTATTACGTGTGGTCAGGGAGAGAGGTCTACTGAACCTTCTAAGTAATCCACCTGGGCAGCCATCCTCGACCAAGGCACAAATAAAGGCAGAATTTCGCTCTAAGGGGTCAGAAGAAAGGCAGAATTGCGCTCTATGCCGCACAAAGAACAGCACCGGTCCTCACAGAAAAACTCTGAAATATCCCAAGATGTATCCTCCTGGTTTGGCAGAACCACGGCGGCTGTTTGTCTTATGCACCTTGACACACAACTCTGGGAACCCTAAGTTGTGGATGGTCAAATGTTCGACGAGCATATCGAAGGATGGGGTCGCTGATGGATCCAGATTGTCTTAACCAGCATATTATGAAGGAAAGAAATGAGCAGCCAACAACTACATGTATGACCTCAGCAAGCAGCGCACCAGGCTTCACCAATAAGATTCTACCACCAGAAAAGCAGCTGAGTGTCCCAGGATGAGCCACTGGTGAGTCTTAGGGGCTTGTTGGGGTGCGCACCCTAACGGTCCTTAGGATGGGTAACTCTGCGGAGTTACGGGAGATTGTAAGCGGAGTTATGACTCAAAACAGTCTTAGGGGTGTCGGGGTTGGGTAAAAACCTTCTTTTTGTAATAAACCCATGGTTTAAGTCCAGGGTTTAGGGTTCGGGGTGCCCATGGTTTAGGCCCATGGTTTTGTAATAAGTGCACTATAAATAAGTACTCTTGTAAAGAAGTCAGTTTAGGATTTTTGATGTAAGATGAATTGATGTGAAGCTAAGGCTTGTATGTAAGAAGGTTAAGTCCCAGCTGTGTGCGTGGATGACCTCTGTAGTTGTGTGCACAGAGGGTTTTGGGTGATTAAGGAAATCTGCAGGTATGTGCGCAGAGGCCTGCCGCTGTGTGCGCGGCTTTAAGGACTTGAAAGGATCTGCAGTTGAGTGCACAGATCAGAACTGTGATTTTAGTAAAGATTTGAATAAAACACAGTTCTGTGGACGCAGCCCCTACACTGGAGGTGAACCACGTTATATCTGGTGTTGTGGTTCTTTGTGTTATTTCTTTTCTATTCTTTCATGCATTGATAAGTATATATCTGATAAATAAGATCACTTCTAACTAAATAACTTCACTGTGAATTTCCAGTAAAGGGTTAAGCAAGTCACTGTCTGTTTATTTAGCTGCGAAGTTATATATGTGAATGTTGAAGCTCTATGTTATATGAATATAGATCATTAAAGGCTAAAGGTACAGTAATATCCCTCTTCTGCTTGCAAAAACCTGATTCTGCGGCATCCCATAGCTGTTTCGAGTGAGATTGCAACCTGTTCATAGGTTGTTGTTGAAAGGGCCAACACTGTGGGTCTTTTGTTGGTGCAAAGTGAATGGTATAAACCCAAGTCTTCCCTATAGCCCAACAATGGACTGCAAGGCCATGACCACATCTATGGCATAAAACCTGAAGCTATTAAGTGATGGTTCATCAAAATCGGTTGATGCTATGATGTATCCTCAGATGATTGGGTCCTTGATGTACCTGATGAACACGAGACCAGATATTTTCTTTGCTGTGAATGCCTTGAGCCAGTTCCTGATAGATTCGAGACATGTTCATTTGATTGCTGCAAAGCATATTCTGAGGTGCTTGAGGGGTACAGTTTATTATGGGCTTAAGTATGAGGCAAATCAGAAGATTGACCTGGAGAGTTATGTTGATTCAGATTGGGTAGGAAGTGCCATCGATAGGAAGAGCACTTCAGAGTGTTTCTTCAGTATGGGATCAGGTGTGATCTCTAGGTTTAGCAAGAAGCAATCCTATGTGGCACTGAGTATAGCTGAAATAGAGTATGTCACAGCTTGTTTAGCTAGTTGTGAGGCAGTATGGCTGAGGAAGCTGTTTTCTGATTTATTTGATCTCCAGTTGGATGCTACTTGTATACATTGCGGCAACCATAGTTGTGTGAAGTTGTCAGAGAACCCGGTGTTCCATGACAAGTCGAAGCATATCGAGATCAAGTATCACTATATCAGGGATACGGTGTAGAGAGGAGTAGTGAAGCTACAGTATGTTGCGACAAACAAACATATAGCTGATGTGTTGACAAAGCCATTAGCTAGAGTGAAGTTTGAGTACTTCAGGGAGAAGCTTGGTGTTCTCTAGATCGAGGTTTCCTCCAAAGGGAAGTGATGAGTCCGTGAGCCATTCTGACATGGTGAAAGGATTGGTTCCTTCCATGGTCAGATGTAAGGGTTGAGCCATTCTGTCATGGTGAGAGGAATTGTTCCTTCCATGTCAGATGTGAGTGTTGAGCCATTCTGATGTGACTGTAGGATCGGTTCCTACATGATCAAATATAAGCGCTGAATGCCATTCTTGGAATGGAGGCACCTGGTCAGTTACCATGAAAGCTCAGTCTGGGATTGAGGGCCATTCTGATGTGACTGAAGGATTGGTTCCTACATGATTAGATGTGAGTGCAGAGCCATTCTAAGGCGATTATAGGATCGGTTCCTACAATGATCAGATGTAAGTGTAGATCCATTCTAAGGCGATTGTAGGATTGGTTCCTACAATGATCAGATGTAAGTGCAGATCCCTTTCAGCATGGAGGATTGGTTCCTCGCATGGTCGAATGTAAGTGCTGGGAATTTCTAACATTGGTTGTCAGATGTGAGTGCTGGGCCTTTCTGACAGGGTTGTGGGATGTGTTCCCACATGGTTAGATGGGAGTGCTGGGCATGTCTTTTTGATATGCTTATAGGATTGGTTCCTACATGATTAGATATAAGTGCTTGGAGGGAAATTCTAACTTAGGGTCAGATATAAGTGTTGGAAAAGACCTACATGGAGGCTAGGCCTACAACCAACATGAAAAAGGGCTGGCTCTGTAGAAATTCCTATGACGAGAAGAATCAAGAGATATCACCCGTGATGATGATCCAGCAGAGATCTTCTAGAACCAGAGATGATCCAGATCTAGTGATGATGATCTAGATTGAGTGATGATCTAGATCCAGTGATGATCCAGATCCAGTGATGATCCAGATCCAGTGATGATGATCCAGATCCAGATGAAGATGACTCGAAGATGATGAGGACTCGATGATGATCCAGATGATACAGAGAAGAAGACTTGTGCTGATAAATTGTGTCAAGAGATACCTTCCTAGTTAAGAGAGAGTGTTGATGTAATTGTAACTTCAGAATGTATTCACTTTTATTTCTTATGTATTGTACCCTGATGTTTATTATGGGAAGTGTTTGTTATTTAATTGAGTCTTTCCATGCCCCAATGTTCTGATAGAGAGTTTCTATAATGTAACAAGTCATGTCAAGTCAATATGGGTAACCCTCCTATTGTTCAAGGGTTAAAGTCCCCACAGTTCCAGGGCCCTAGGGTTGTTAGACTCACCTAGTGAAGTCGGCCCTAGTGAGTCATTGTCAAGTTAGGACTTAGTATAAATAGAGAGTGAGTCTCTCTATTTATCACACACTCACTCACACTCAGTTGTAGTGCATAGCTGAGGGAGAAGAAGTTGTTGGGGCTAGAAAGAAAGAGGCTACTGCTATCGGGAGATCATCTTACTGTTTTGGGGTTTTACTTTTGGTGCTGATTCTATCTCTAAGGAAGTTGCAAGGTTTTCTCCATTTATGGTTTCCCCGAGGAAAAACACAGTGCTCATTGTCTCTTGTGTTGATTGTTGTGCTTGTTATTATCTCAGTTAAATATCCTAATATAATGCTAGCTTAATGTTAAAAATATAACATGCTACCATAATTTCGACTATAGGCAATATGGTTGGGTGTCGAAAGGAACCATTTGGGTCGTCTTCATAGTTTAAGGAGCTCGAAGAAGGGATATAAGTATGCTCAGTATGATATTGTATCATGGATTTTTGTTGATCCTAAGATGGTAAATGCTCAATGGTGTTTTCATGTTTAGAGAGTACAAAAGAATGAAGAAGACTTCAAGGGGTTTCTTTGTCGTACTATTGTATCCTAAGCCTGAAAAAGGATAAAAGTGTACAAAGGAGAACTACCCTAGCCGAAAGGGGGAAAGAGATTTATTTTTCGTAGGTAGTCCAACCAAGCCAAAAAAGGATAAACCTATATTGATTGAATGATCATTCAAATAATTTTACGAGCATGAACAAAACCAAGTTTGCTTGATGATATTTTCTTTATGAGAGGGATGGAAAAGATCTTAAATACAACCGATAAGAGAGCTTTTTCATAGAGTACGGTCCCAATGTCCACAAAAACATAAAAGCATACAAAGGGAATTGTTCTTAGATGGAAGGTGCTAGGGTGGTCCTTTTGTTTAATTGGTATACATAGTCCGAAAAGGGTATAAACTATACCACATAGATGCCCTTTCAAATACTTTAGCGAGTGTAAAAGGAAGAAAGCTTTCTCAACAAACTTTTCATTATTTAAGGAGTAAAAAAGAGCTTAACATAAATTCTGTCATGGTCAATCAAGTAAGGAGGAAGTGTTCAATGTTCCAAAAGAGGTGATGTTGGCATCATGGATGATGGGGATACAAATAACAATGGAAAACTGGTGGGTCATTTTTGCAGGATGGTGAATAGTAGTAAAATAATGCATAATTTACAGTATGGATGCAGCAGAGGGATCATGTGTATCCCAATACAGAAGGGGTTTGAATTGCATAGTGGCATGAAAATTAAGATAAGTCCAGGAAATGTCCCCAAAAAAGTAGGGAGAAAATGGGACGTGAGTCCTATAGGTGTATAGGGCATGAAAAACTGAACTCGTGGTGCGAATGACGTGAAAAACAGACATCAAATGATTATGTGGCGCAAAAAATAAGAAGTTGATGAAATGGAAACCTATAAACAAGGGGGGACCACATGAAACATGTCATTTTCACTGTTCATTGTTGAGTTGGTGTGGAGGGGCCCCAAAGGAAAGTTGTTTATTTCTTTCAATTGGACCGATGGTTTTGCGATCTGTCAGTTGCAGGTTAGAACACTCACCTAGCCCATCATTTTCATTCATTTAGTTGGTCCTTTTCCCATTCTAGAGGCCTTGATAGAGCACAAAAGGGTTTTTGGGTTGAGTCGCACCTTTCGATGGTCGAGAGTGTGTTGAGAGGAACCTACTATGGGTGGGCCCAGATGTACCTCACAACGATTTAACGTGGGATGAACTAGGTTATCCTGAAAGATAGAGATTTCCGATTCCCATCCTTTTTGTTCATGTTCTTTTTTGAGTGGTTACTGACACTGCGACTGCATCTAGTGGTGTGTGACTGGGGACCAATCGGGCCTCGTATGAGGCAGTCGTGTGAGATTATGATCCAGGAGGGAGGTGGTGTAGTAGGTCATTTCTTCACTCAGGAGCTATTTGCGTAGTGGAGGTAGCTTCTAATCCTCATTGATGATTATCCAAATGCAAGCATGGACTATCGAGCATAGGTTTTGGGGACCTCAACCTTATGGACAGGTTTGGGGAGTATATGGTTTTGTATACATGCTTCTCTGGTTTCAGTCATATATTTTGGTTTACTAGCATAGTGGTAGCTATATTATACATGTGATTGATGTTGACAACATATTGTGTGCATCTGCAGATGTGGGATAACATCCTTCAGCGGGATATCAATGACGCATGGAAAGAGTGTAGGGATTAGATCCACCTACTCATGGGAAGAGGAGGTGACAGAGTGCTACATTAGACTCATTGTGGCTGGATGTTGAGAGACTACTAGAGGAGTCACCAAGGATGGGTGGCAGTATCTGAACAATGACTTAATCACCGCATGTTATCAAGCTCCTCTAGAGTGGATTGAAATTATCATGAATATCTGTATAGATGTATCGTTCCAACCATTGAGTCGGATTCAATTGAGATCCTTCACTTTATTTCCATGCAAATTCTATTGTGTTAGAATCCAACCAATCTTGAATTTTTGGCTTCGTGAGGTGCCACAACATATTCCCACTAAAATGATTTATGGTCCCGGAAACAGAACCATTTATTGGATTTCTCCTCTGTTCGAGATAGGTTAAGATCCTTGGTCTTCAACAAAGACCCAAATATCGACCCGGTAGAGCATGCCTTAGCTGGAAGCACCTACGACGTAGATGCAGTCTCGCCTGACATATCCTTATGGGGAACTGCCAAGACCAGGTTTCTATAGTTAGGTGGGGATTTCTACTCTCATTGTACCTTATCACAACACTTGAGTGAAGCCATGGTTTACACTTCTTATCCCTTGTATTTTCATTCAAGACATCAATCTACTTATCATTCGACACATATCATAATAATCAACATAACAACCTTATTACATATTCATTCAATAAGAAGTGTGACAGAGACATATGAGGGATTATTCATAAACAAATGCAAAGAGACACATTCATATTTAATTATTTACAACATACATGCAACATGCATAAGCACATTAATCAATGACACACAGACAATAGTTTACGTGGAAACCCATCTAGGAAAAACCACAAAGGTGCTCTTCATCTAGTATGAGAAATATATTAGCACCTTTTTTCTACACACTCAGCTTGTAGACTCTTCTCTAGGTATTATTTACAAATCATGTAGACTTCTCTCCTCTCTTTCTATTAGGTTTTAGGTCTAGGTACTTCCTCTCTCCTTCACTCATCTTTCGATCCGCACACAACCTGGATCATTCCTCTAGATAATTGACTCTCCTCTTATGTTCTCTAACAAACAATTAATAACAAACATTAGTCTCGCACAAAGCATGGGTTTTCCCTTTTATAATATTATACCTATCCTAATCAACCAACTCTTTTATGTTAGCCGACAAGCTACCATTTCTATTCTCGTACATTCTGTTACAACTGAAAATAAGCACTATTGACCCAAAATATAATGATGATTTATTACCAAAAGAATGCTTTATTCTAAATAACTCCTTATCCATGATCAACCGAGTTGTCATTTTCACTGATCTTTTCTTGGTTTGTCACAGTTTCTCTTATTTCTAGTCTTTTCGTCGTGGTTTCTCTTCCATCGCAAGTTCTCTCTTTTGTCGCAGTTCCTCTTCTGTTCAGGATATGGAGTCAAAAAATTCAAAGAGACACAGTAGTATGCATAGGAAAACCCCTGCAAGATTGAGGTAGTGCTTTGATTACTGTCGTTGTATTTAGGGTTTGGTGAAAAAGTAGAGCGATGACAGTCCGCTAGTGTGGAGCGCCACTGGGATGAATTCCACACTAGTTTTGGAGGAAATAATTTGGTGGATATCGCAAACAATAGTAGGAGCATATGAATATGAATTATGGGTCATTATACACTAAGTCTATGACATGAAGAAGAAAAAATGTAAAAAATATTACTGGAAACACATGCACATAAGAAAAGAATCACAGACTGTAATTTTGGAAACACACAAGAATTCTTGAAATGGGTATAACCAGCATTTGGCTATGTATATTACTTCAAGGTGTCGTAGACATGATATTCTTACAAGTTTGAATATTGATCAACCAACCCATTCTCCCTCGGTGGGGAGATTTTTATAATGTTTCAGACCCCCGAGGCTAATTCCCGAAACAGGGCAAGAAACTGTTTATAGTCATAATCAAAATACTAACTAACTAGAAAGTGGAACCTCTGCCATGATTTACATATGTTAAACAAACATCATGGAACCAATGCACATGCTTGGTCTGGACAGCAGCGTGATCCTTCTGGATCTGAGCTTCCTGGCCTTGAAAGCGGCGTCTCAAGATGTTTTTGGGTGGCTCATTACTGACTGTGATTGAACCGTTTGTCTGTCTGTTGAGTCATCAATGTGTTTTCCTCCTTTCCCTTTTTTTTCATTTCGTGCTCAAAGGCACCTTTCTACATGGGCTCAAATATGGCCAGGGATTTTGTGTCCCTTCCATGATCATATTTTCTCACAGCTTCCCCCTCTCCTGGTAACACTGTTATACGAGGGGACTTGAAGAAGGGTCGCATTGCTTCTTGTGGTAATAATCCTTTGTAGTGGCTTGTCATTCTTGTACTCCTCACCTCTCATGAGGAGGGTTCTCCTACGTGAAATACAGTGGGGTGTGTCTTCGACTTCCTCACCACTTCAAAATAAGTTGGCTGATGGGGTGCATGAAAGCGATGATTAAGACTTTGGACCCCTGATGCTCCAGTATGAGCATTTTCTCCAACAAAGTGCTGCTAGTGACTATCATCATGTGTCAAGGCTTTGTAGGAAACAATTGCATCCGAGGGTCCTGGAGGGACACCCACAGGACATGAAATCCCAGGCGCAGTGTCACTATAGGTAAGGTCTTTTGTTAAGATAGTAATTCCTTCACCAGCCTCAGCAAGTCCATCTAATGCGATGAAGGTCTTTTTCTTGACCTTGGTGATGCTGGGAAACCTCTCTAATGCAATGAGTGTCTCTACCATGATGGTTGGAATTCCCTTGGCATGAGGATATAAGAGCAGTGGGATTCTAGACTAGGGAAACACCCCCAATAGACCCACTTTGCAAGCACAAAAGGAATAGCAGGATTATCCCAAGGTTTCCAATACTTGCACTGGACTGACACTTATCCTCCCCTACTTTGATTTGATGCACAGTGAAATTCTACCTTTTATGGTCCCAAAAATGGTTCCTTATATATAGTAGGATAGCTGGACATGGCTATGACCCATTAGCACCTTTACACACTTCATCATCGAGTATCTTGGTGACAGCATGAGCGAGCACATGAGCCGAGGATTTCCTTTCCCGCTGGAGATCTAGTCACCCTGCCTGATCTGTTGAGAAATTTCATTATTGGCTACAGAAAAGACTCCTAGCGCTATCCTGCCTTATCGACCATATGCTTCAGGGCATATGGATTGGACGTTCTCTTTCCCTTTTGTTCCTACTGACGATGATATCAGAACAATTCCCTTTTGTCATGTCTTCCCTGCTTCGTGTGGAGATAAGATTCGCTACTCCATATCATAGATCTTCACGATACCCTTCTGAATCCACACGCTAGCCATACAATGTATATTTAGTTTTGGGAGAGCTAGCGCTTCCATGGGGATGATTTTCACTTGTAGGCATGTCATAAATGGTGTCAGGGAACTCAATTAATTGTCGGTAGGATAGATCATACATGAGGGAATCCTTTATGCCTTTAGATCAACTTTAAAGCAACCTTTAAAGATATGAAATGTTCTCAACCATTTGATCTGAACTCCCTCCATATCCATTTTTCCATGTCACAGAACCGTAATGATTCGTGAGTTTATGGGGTCAATTACCTCGTGCTAGTTCCATCAGTTAAAGCGTTACACATCGTAGATATTGCCTTGACAAGATCCAGACCGTCGGATGTTGCATCACTTTAACCTACTTTGCGTATTGGGAGATGAAGATCCCAATGAGAACTTTGATCCAGTGAAATCGAACTCACCCATCGACCTTCCTCTTGTAGATCGCGACCCTTGGAACTTGGGGTCGCTTTAGTGTCATTTCGCGAAAATGAAAAGGATGTTTTGGTTGCACATGTGGTATTCGTGAAATCGATATCATCTGTCAATCTAACTCACCTTTATATCTTCAGCATATAAAACACTCTCCTCTTTAACATGATATTTCGGCCACCTTGAGACAAGAATTGTACGTGATTTTTTGAGGTTGCGATCACTCTGTCCTACCTTATTTCCATTGCCCGCTGAGTGAAAATCAGTGATAACAAGTGGCTCCAGCTAGGGATGCTATCATCCCTGTGAGGTGGAAAAGAACAACGTAGACCAAGTTCCAAATCCATTGTGGTGGTTCGCTCAACTTTGCTACAATCTTCAAAAATTGCTCCAGAGACCAAAATTAATCCAAACAATGGGACTTGACTAATAAAAACAACTTTACAGGTATTTAGAAAATCTGCTTAAAAGGAAATGCTCATCATATGGAGCTTATTGTTCTCTACTTATCTAAATACTGGATTTCATTTTTTGTTGTAAGTAATATCCAACTTCTAGTGAAGCCAACCAAGCAAATGCTTCCATAAGTCCCATTTACTCTCGTATGGTATGTATAATACTAACAGAGGACATAGTGACATTGATTTATAACAAAGAAATTGGTCTTTATAATAAATATCTAACCATACATTACCAATTTCCATTTGATCAATGTATTCTGCTACAGGATCATAGAAACCCTGATGGCTGCTGAATCTCTCGACTGTCTGCCTGATATGACACAAATGTTCTAACTTCCACTCCTCTAGCATCATGCGGAGGTGACATACCAAAAGGCATTGGGATATTCCCTTTGGTTCTTCAGTACTCAAAGCTTCAACCTTTACATGCGTACTTTCAGGGCTCAAGGTTCGATTCCTTGCAAGTGTTGCAAAGAAAGTGGCGTTGCGCTCCTCTATATAACTGGGCAACTTCGTTCTTTGGCCTGGGAGGCATGGAGAAAATTCTTCTCCATGGTCTTTGTCTTCTCTTTGGTGATCGTCTGGGTCGATAAACTCTTCCATAGAATTGGGGATACGAACATCGAGTTCATTGTACCACCCAGAGCGGTCTCCTGTCTAATCATGTTGGGAGAATTTTCTAAAAGCCAACCCCTAGGGCCCATGATCTGGCTAGTTTTATAAGGAACCATGTACGGAGCCTCGTAAGCAGTATTTAACCGACACAATGTGTTCTTGGATTTTTTCTCCAGGCATAAAAATTTCATCTTTTGGTCTTGCTCTCGTAAGGGTGCATTCACCTTCTTCAATAAAAACAGAAAACCTATCGCCTCGACATGAGATGTTCGGCCCCCAAATACCCGGAGATGCTTTGACTTCAGAAATTGCATCTCTTTCCTTGTTATGCTCAATATTTATAATACATGCATCAATCCTCTCGAGAATTCCACCACAATAATGGGTGCACCAAAATATTGCTCAGAGCTATCATGCGTGTAATTTGCAATAAGTTGGTTGCAATCCTATGGGCATGGAGCGGTAAAACCACCCACCTTTACTCCTCCATGATGATCTTCTCTTTGTATATTTGAGGATGATGCAAGTTTCCAAGGGAATTATTCCTTCGTCTCATGTGGCTCTACCCAGTTTAGATCTTCGTAATTTTCAATATTACTGCCCTCGTCTAAAAACCTTCTCAATAGCCTAAGATTTTTCTCGACCTCCAACACATCAGCGAAAATATTCTGTAACGAATACAATTTTCTCTCCAATAGAAATAGAGACAAATCGGGCGAGGGGGGGGGGGGAAATGCATAATGTAGCTTCACGGCACCTTCTAAGGGCTGAATTTCCTTGGGCATGCCATAATAGAAACTCACAAACCATCTATTGAAACTTGACGTAGTTCCGCCCTCACGTTTCCTCATAGAATAAAATTTTGAGAGCACCCGGTCTAAAGATCTCTTTCCACCCCAAAAATCCAGGAACACAAAAGAAAAATATTCCCATGTACTGATGGATTTCAGTTGTAAATGTCTAAACCATATTTTGACATGGCCTCGCAAAGATTGGGAAAAATTTCTCATGAAAACATCTTCATGCTCTATCTCGAAAAGATTAAGAAAATATTCAAAAGCCTGTAAATTTTTCTCAGATGTACAGCTTTCAGATTCTCCATCAAACTCAAGAAGGTATTTATAATGTTTGGTAGGGAATTCATGAAGGGTCTGAGGTAGGCGAAGAGGCATGTATCAACTTTGGGTATTGGATGCAATGGGATCTTGTGGAAAGGGCTCACTCTCATAAACTATATCATGAGGCTCATCTGGAAATATCTAGGCATTAGGGTTTTCAGGTGGAGGATCCAGGCTAAAATAAGATGTACAGGATGGAGAGATATTCTCTGTTCATAGGGAGGGGTATACGGGAGTGAACTCATGAATTTTATTGGAATGAAATAATCCATGGTAGATCATCCTAAAAAACTTAAGGAAAAAGAAAGAAATATTTACAAGAAGAGTTAAGACGCCCTGGAGGAAGCTGGATCTTAAGTACCTCATCTTCTCTTCAAGCCTACCCATGCCTTCACAATGAATTTATACATGTTACGGAAGCTTCCAACACTTCCTTGGAAACTTAAATTTCAGTACCACAACACAAGTGAAGCGGTTGCAGTATTGGAAACATGGGTTTATGAAAGTCATCGGGTGAAAGATTCATTTTCTTCTGGATTCCTGACTACTATTCACCTTCGATAGTTTGGGCTACGGCCATATTTTTAGGAGGTTTTGAATCTTATTCCTCGTACCAGTATTTTCGGCCGCCGATCTCCCCAGTGGAGTTGTCCTTCAGAATTTTTTAAACATGGAGTTTCCAGGGAAAATGATACAAGGTTTTCACATGTAGGAATCTCCGTTTTCCCACAGAAACCCTTTCTCCTTTGAATATTTGTCATTCTTCCCAGGGATGATCTTCAATCTCGTCCCTGGAAACGATGCCAGTTTTTTAGCACCCAGAATCGCACCCAAGGTTGTGGGAAGGCAGACCCCGAGGTAACAACATAACCAATTTAGGAAAGGGAGCTAGATCCTCCAATTCTAGAGAGGGATCTCTCACACATACATAACAAGGCCAGATTTGTATTGTCACAAAATGGATATCAAATGTTAAATGTTGGTGGTTGGAAAAAAAAGAAAGAGCTATAGGGCTATGGAGTCAAAAAATTCAAAGAGACAGAGAAGTATGCATAGTAAAACCCCTACAAGATCTAGGTAGTGTTGTGATTACTGTCGTTGTATTTAGGGTCTGGTGAAAAAGTAGAACGATGACAGTCTGCTAGCGTGGAGCACCACTGGGATGAATTCCACACTAATTTTGGAGGAAATAATTTGGTGGATATTGCAAAAAATGGCATGAGCATATGAATATGAATTCCTGGTCATTATACACTAAGTATATGACATGAAGAAGATAGAATGTAAAAAATATTATTGGAAACACATGCAAATAAGAAAAGAATCATAGACTGTAATTTTGGAAACATACAAGAATTCTTGAAATGGCTATAACCAGCATTCGGCTCTATATATTAATTCAAGGTGCCATAGACATGATAGTATTACAAGTTTGAATATTGATCAACCAACCCATTCTCCCTCGTTGGGGATATTTTTATAACGTTTCAGACCCTCGAGGCTAATCCTCGAAACAGGGCGAGAAACTGTTTATAGTCATAATCAAAATGCTAACTAACTAGAAAGTGGCACCTCTACCATGATTTACACATGTTAAACAAACATCATGGAGCCAATACGCGTTCTTGGTCTAGATGGTAGCGTGGCGCTTCTGGTTCTGAGCTCGTTGGCCTTGAAAACGATGTCTCATGACTTTTTTGGGTGGCTCATTACTGATTGGGATTGAACCGTTTGTATGTCTGTCAAGTCAACAACATGTTTTCCTCCTTTCCCTTTGTGTTCATTCCGTTCTCAAAGGAACCTTTATGCATCTTCTCAAAGCTGGCCAGGGGTTTTTTGTCCCTTCTGTGCTCATCTTTCCTCACAGCTTCCCCCTCTCTTGGTAACACTATTATACGAGGGGACTTGAAGAAGGGTCGCATTTCTTCAAGCGGTAACAAGCCTCTACAGTGGATTTTCATTCTTATATTCCTCACATCCCATGAGGAGTGTTCTCCTGCGGGAAAAAAAGCGATGTATTTCTTCGAATTCCTCACCACCTCAGAACAACTTGGCGGATGGGGTGCATGAAAGCGATTATGAAGACTTTGGATGCCTAATGCTCCAGTATGAGCATTCACTCCAACGGAGCATTGCTAGCGACTATCATCATGTGCCGAGGCTTTGGAGGAAGCGATTGCATCCGGGGGTTCTAGAGGGACACCCATGGGACATGAAATCCCAGGCACAATGTCACTGAAGATAAGATCTTCTGTTAAGACAGTAATTCCTTCACCAGCCTTAGCAGGTCCATCTAATGCGATTAACGTCTTTTTCTTGACCTTGGTGATGTTGGGAAACCTCTCTAATGGAATGAACGTCTCTACCATGATGGCTGAAATTCCCTTGGCATGAGGATATTAGAGCAGTTCTAGACTAGGTTTTATTGGCCAGGGAAACACCTCGATAGAACCACTTTTCAAGCACAAAAAGCATAGCAGGAGAATCCCAAGGTTTCCAAGACTTGTAGTGGACTGTCACTTATCCTCCCCGAATTTCATTCAATGCGCAGCTAGAATATACCTTCTATGGCCCCTAAAATGGTTCCTTATATAGAGTAGGATAGATGGACATGGCTATGACCCGTCAACAACTTTACACACTTCATCATCGAGTATCCCGGTGACGGCACGAGAGAGCACATGAGCCGAGGATTTCCTTTCCCATTGGAGATCTAGTCGCGCCACCTGATCTGTTGAGGCATTTCATTATTGGCTACAAAAATAACTCTTGGCGTTATCCCACCTTATCAACAATATGATTCGGGGCATATGCATTGGACGTTCTCTTTCCCTTTCATTCCTACTAACGACGATATTAGAACAGTTCCCTTTTGTCGTGTCTTCCCTGATTCATGTGGAGATCAGATTTGTTGCTCCATATATTAGATCTTCACAATACCCTTCTGATTCCACACGCTAGTCATACGACAAATATTTAGTTTTGGGTGTTCTGGCACTGCTGTGGGGATTATTTTCACTTGTATGAATGTCACAAATGGTGACGGGGAACTCAATTACCTGTCAGGAGGATAGATCGTACATGAGGGCGTCCTTTCCACCTTCAAATCAACTTTAACGTGACCTTTGCAGATCTGAAATGTTCTCAACCATTCGATCTAAACTCCCTCCATATCCATTTGTCCACGTGTATAGAACCGTAATGCTTCGTTAGTTTATGGGGTCAATTACCTCATGCTAGTTCCATCGACGAAAGATTTACACACCATAGATCTTGTCTTGATGAGATCCAAACCATCGGATGTTGCATCACTTTAACCTATTTCATGGATTGGGAGATGGAGAATCTAAGAAGCACTTTGATCCAGTGAAATTGATCTCTCCCGTCAATCTACCTCTTGTAGATCGCGGCCCTTGGAACCTGGGGTCACTTTAGTGTCATTTTGTGGAAATGCAAAGGATGTTTTGGTCATGCATGTGGTATTCGCGAAATCGATATTGTCCATTGATATGACTCTCCTTTAGATCTTCACCATAGAAAACGCTCTCCTGTTTAACATGATATTTCAGCCACCTTGAGACAGGAATTGTACGCAACTTTTTGAGGATGCGGTCGCTTTGCCCTACCTTCTTGCCATCGCCCACTGAGTGAAAATAAGTGATAAAACCTCGTTCATGACACGTTTGGGATGGTATCCTGGAACTTCATCCCTTTTGTCCTTGACACCCAGTATAGGGGCCAACATGCACGATGAGAACTATGAAGAGATGTCCTACAAATTGGAGTGCATTATTCCACCCAAAATTATGGAATTGCTTCGTTGTGGATTACCCTAGGAGAGAGGGAGTTCCCCTGCTAAATTGGCAGTGACCATGTCAATAAGTACTAGACGATTTTGGTTCCTTAAAAGACAACAACTATGTCTGATATGTAAGTGACAAAGTGGGGTTATTTGGATGCATATCCCAAGTGTCCTAACCTAACTACAATATTGTTTTGGTCCGCAAGTGAGGTTACAATGTTGGTTGAGTTAAGATTAATTTTAGGCTCAACTTGGGGTCATGGACCAAGCATTTAGATTAAGGTGTGAGATGTGTGCACAAATGGATTGTGATCTCTAAAACCCAAGTCTCTCTGCCAGAGACTAATATGCCGAAAATTAAATAACAATATTGAAAGTAAATGATTTTCAATAGTTAAAAACTAATCATTCTAAATGAAATAAAATATGCAAGAAAATAAGCACACTAAGAACTCTATAGGGTGTAGGAAACACACGAGGGTTCTCAACTACCAAGCTCAACTAAGATAGGCTCAAATAAAAGAAAATGGGGACTGCAAAAACACCAAGGGGTTGTATGCAATCAGATCTAGAAAAATATAGTCAGGAAAGGGGCAGAACACAGATAGGGGGCTGAAATGGATCTAAAACACCTTAAACAGTTGGAAAACATCCAAGTCACACTTATCAGTGGAACATACATGGTCGGTGTCTCACATGACTGAAAAACAGTCATGACCGAGACAGAAACACAACTGAAAAACACAGGTTTCACTTAATGATGTTTTTTCCACTTATTTATAGTTTTCTTAAATCACTTTATGGGCCGACATAATATTGTACAATGTCCTGGCAGGTTTGACCTAACAATCTGACTAGGTTTACTTTACAAATTCTTTCATATATCTGCATTACTATGGAGTTAGACGGACTTCCATATACCATTGGAAAGGTATCGGAACAAGTTTTCCAACCATGTAACCTATACTCCAATTTGAGTTATATGTCCAAACTAAAAATTCCTTCAAAGATAGGGTATCAAAAATATGCATCCAAAAACAATATTTCTAATAATCTTCATTTTACAATCTCTATATGTAGTCTCTTTGCTTTTGACATCAATGACAACAATATTTCCAACATTTTGTGCAAGATCTTGGAGTGTCGTTTTGTAATTTTTGGTGACATTTTAATGTAGTATTTTTCTAAAGAAACCATTTACTTTGGTAGATTGTAAAACCTACTGAAAATTGAATAAGGGGGTTCAAAAGAGGACTTCTATAGGGATTTTTGAACATCGTATACTTCATAATGACAAGAATCGAATAAATGTCTCATCTACTACACACTTTGATCAACACAATTTCTGGATCCATGAATCCTATGCATAAGAGAACTCTTACTATAGTTGCTACTTGCTTACAAGTGATGCAAAGAAAATTTGACATGCTCAAAAGTCCAAAGGAGTTGGTCTCTAATTAATTGGGTCTTATAAGACAATGAAATCAAGAAGACATCAAGCATATTCCAGTTATAAGCAAAAAAAGGGATTGTGGAGACAATGCATTGCTTGGAGAGACGAAGGTAAGAGATAAAGAACCTAAGGTTAATGAAACACATACGAATACTGAAGATGAAGTAACTAAGAATATAAACAATGACATCATAACAATTAAAAATAAAGATCCATTTGAGGATGAAGCCCAATTTGTTCAACCTTGGGAAGAGGTAAAATTTAAAATAGATCGATGTGGATTAGGATATGAAAAGGATAATAATAACCTTTTTCATTATGATCGGATTATAGAAAATCACATAAGTTTATGAGTGGAAGATTTATTAATGATGTCGATCAAAAGGTAGAACTTGAGAATAATGATTAGAAACAGGAACACGCTTATGATGCAACAAATAATGTTTAGAATGATAATGTAGATGCCAATAATAATAGTTAGTTAAAATTATAAATCCATCCAATACTGACATTGTCATCAATTTGGCCATCACGAATCAAATTATTTTGATCTTCGCTATGCAGTTTATGTGGGAATACCAACCACATCTTCGAAGGGTGTCAATAAAACAGGAAGCTTAACAAGAAACAATTATGTTTTTAATGGTTAAGTACTTGGCGTTGCAGTTTGGAAGACAAGATATTAAGATGATATTATCGACAGGCTCATTCACAGGTTGAATCATTCTTACAAAAAGCAATTTTAACAATGGATACATGATGTTTTGGATTTGTTCATTTCAGACCAGCGCTCATGTGATGTGTCTTCTAAGGTGAATATGTATTTAGGTTGTGCTGGAAGACAATGTGATTGCCCCCTTTCTACTTTCAAGGAGGTTGTATTTAATGATTTAAAGATCAAGAAAATAAAAATAAAAATAAAATTAATGAATTAATAATAATAATAATAATATTTTACCTATATGAAATTAAAAAATAAAAAATAAAAATATTATAAAAAAAATCCCTTTAAAATTTTGATTTATCTATAAAAAATATTTTTTTTCTGAAAAAAAATAAAAAATAACAAAGTCGTAGCAGCAAAGATGCATATTCCTACATTTAATATTGTAGAACATAGAATATATGCCAATTATATTATATAATTTTAAAGCTCTTATTTATCATAAATTGTTAGTTAAAACCGATAGAAAAACTATGATAAAGAAGTTGTCAGAACTATAACCCATCCCTACCAATCCATGAAGGACGCAATCTAATCTGAGTAGGCCGAAACCATATCTGTTCAATCACACGTTTCATCTTATTTGATTAAATTCTATGAAGGTCCCAGGTAGATTACACTTGAAAACCTTTCTTAACGTGTTGTATATTGATGAGAATACCTCTTCTTAACGTGTTGTATTGGGATGGAATATGTTTCATGCAAACATTCTCCCTAAGCTTCTAGATATTTATATTGATTTTTTTTCCAAAAGTTGAAGGCGATTCCGTGGATTTGATTTTAAATTTAAAGGAAAAATTGTCAAAATCAAGAAGCTTCTTTTCAACAGTAGCTATGTCAAATTCCAATAAAATTCGCCTTTTATGACATTATTGGCCCGCGGGGTTGATTTTAGAAACTTCACTCATAAGCTTCAGTGAGTGAGGAGATCAACCGCTCCTCTAATTTGATATTTTTAAGAACTTTAAACTAAATGAATTGAACTGTCTATGAAACTCAAGCCTCGAACTGAAGTCACCTGCAATTATCGGTGAAACTATAGTACTTCTAGAAGCATGTCTTATTATTATCAACTTATTATTTATCTTGTTAATTGATATAACGCGTGATGTAGCAAAAAAAGACTGTCAAGAAATAGTTTCTATGAAAATCTAAGCCATTTTATTTTGATGTTTTACCTGAGTAACGAGCACTCGGCCTCTATGGCTCAACTTGGCTTTAGAACAAGCTCACAGATATATTTTTTGTACAATTGATAACAAGGACCTACTTCCATAGGATCTGCCAGGTCTCCTATTATGAAGTCTAATTGTTCATCTCTGTTCTAGAGATCAGTCCTGTGTCGAAGAATTTCGATTAAATCCTTAAACAAAAGTATAAAGTATAGTTTGAGAGAATGAGTATAGTCTCAAAGTCTTTGGACCTGAGGGATTTTTAGGATGAAGGTCAACTTACAAAAGAGCCTTTTTTATCCGCCTGTATCTAGCGAGTGGTTGTTTGTTTTGTTTTCCACTCTAAAAGAGTATCTGATGAGCCTGTTAGGAGTGCAGGAAGTACAAAATTATAGGTACATGAATGAAGGGAGGAAATTATTTAAAGAACATATGATCTTTAAACAAGCTTCTTCTTCATTCCAAAAAGCATTCATAACTGATTGCATACCAATCAAGAATTTTGGAGGGAAGGGAAGAGGTCGAGATGTAGATGATCGATCATAGTTTTGGATCGCCTTTTTATGGATGGCAGAACCCAGATTATTAATAAGAAAACCAATGGTACAAAATCCATGACCATAGGAGGGGCTGCAGTAGTTGTTTTAAATAGAGACAAGTGAGGTGCATTCACTACAACAAATCCTGGAATTAGCATCCTTTTTTAGTGTAATTTTATTTTACATTGAGTGGTCAAACTAGATGCTAAATGGGACGCGTCATGGAAAAAAATTAAAGTGTCTCAAAAAATGTCTTTTTTTGCTTCCTAGATAGCATCCTTTATGACGTCCAAAATAACGTCTATTTTTTTGCTTCCAAAATAGCATCCAACTTTGCTTCCTAAACAATGTCAAGGTTTGCTTCCTAAATAACGTCATATTTTGCTTCCTAGCAAGTGTTTGCTTTTCCTTCTTAAATGACATCCTCGTTAGCGCCATATTTCCATCCTTAGTAGCACCATGTTAGCATCCAAACTAGCATCCAATATTGATTCCATTTTTTCTACCACTTTAGCATCCAATTTTGCACCATGTTTTACTTCCAAATATGTGTCAATTTGTGCTTCCAAATTTGCACCATTTTCTGCTTCCTTTTTTGCATCTAGTTTTGCTACCAAAATGATGCCAAATATTTCTTCTATTGTTGCACCATATTTTGATTCCTATGTAGCGCCATGTTTTGCATCCAAAATAACGTCTTATTTTTCTACCATATCAATGCCATGTTTGGCTTCATCATTAGCGCCACGTGTTGCATCCTTTTTAATGCCTAGTTTCGCATCTTATTTTTCTACCATATCAATGCCATGTTTGGCTTCATCATTAGCGCCACGTGCTGCATCATTTTTAATTCCTAGTTTCGTATCTCTCATTTTATGGTCACTAATTTAGTCATTTTTAGTAATTTTATATACGGATTTTGGTCATTTTGTTTGGTCACTTATCTCTCATTGTTTGGTCACTTATCTCTTATTTTTTTGTTACTAATTTAGTTGTTTTTAACCGATATTATAATATCATTAGGGCATGGAGGAATTGAACTGCCAACCTCCTGCTTGTAAGGCAGGCACTCTTCCATTGAGCTAACACCCTTTAAAAAATTGGGAACATAACTTACAAAGTCCTCTATAATGGTAAAAAGGATCAATACACAACTTTGAGTATCCAATAGTCGAAAAAAGATGATAGATTGTATAAGTTCACAATATATGATCGAGCAAGTTATGAAATCCATAAACCTTTTCTAGGAATTTTGAACAAAACTCAAGAAATTGGCTTAATGGGATTGAAAAAATCACTATTCATTAGCAACCGCAAGTGTACCACTATATGAGACCTATCAACAACAATTATCTTAGTGTGGATGCCAAGGATATAGTAGATAATCATGATCATCCTAGAGCCACGTATAAGTGGGGCAATAAGGAGAATCAAAAGAGGATGATCAATCCAATAGTTGGTGCTTCACATGGATCCTATCCACCATGGGATGAGCAAAGTTTCTTCTTCCATCAAGATAATGAGTATCCACAAGGACAAATGGTTAGAATATATTTTGATGTCAATTCATAATGTTTATTCGCTTCCCAAGGTGATGTTGCAGTTCTTGCATTGGGAGATCTACATGATCCCCAATAGCATTAGATATAAGAATATTCATGGGGCCATAGAGTATAGGATGAGGCTATCTTTTATCTTTTTCTTTGGAAAACCGGGCATGATTGAAACATTGGAAGAAGGAATAGAATCAAATATCCTTAACAAACTACAATCATGACAGGGCATAGGACTCTACTCTAAATTCATTGTGAAGATGTTGGAAATGGGTATAACTTCCTAAGGACTATGAACAACATCCATTTAAATATGAATGAAAAGGATTCCATTTCAGAGGAACACTCGATGACAGTGAACTTATTGTTTCTAACATAAAGAAACAAAGAAGCCAGAAATGGAAGCTCCAGGGGGATACACATAACATTAGAACGCAAAATCAACACTCTAGAGAAGTTCCATATAGATTTTACATTGTAAAAAAGAAAGCATTCATAATATAGAAAAAAATGACTGTGATCATAAAATAGGTCATATTTCACTTACCTATATCACAATGCGATTACTCTATTGGTCAGGTTTCCATTTTGGTCACTACAGAAAGATCTGGTCATGAAAAAAATCCATAATCTTTAGAATCCTATTATTATCAATTGGCAGATAATATCATATTTAAAGCATAAAATTCCATGTTCAAACACTTGTTTCAATAATCATATCTCATAATGAAAGAGATACAAGAAAAAATATTGATAAAATCAAGAAATTACCTATGATGTCCCAATGCAAAACTTGGTTGATATGACATTGCATACATTTATTTACCAACACAGCCTGGATCATACAACAAAATGTAGTGTTTAGATATTAAGAACCAGAGAAGTGTTGCATTATTG
Organism: Pseudotsuga menziesii; assembly: GCA_001517045.1. Classification (NCBI taxonomy): domain Eukaryota; kingdom Viridiplantae; phylum Streptophyta; class Pinopsida; order Pinales; family Pinaceae; genus Pseudotsuga; species Pseudotsuga menziesii. Next base: position 122,019 of record LPNX010954126.1, read on the forward strand.
AATACTAAACAAGAATTCCCTTCAACTTTTGTAATTATTCGTAGTTACTGAGTAAGTTGCTATGTATTTTATATTGAGGGGAGTTCAAAAAATTGTATTTTGTGTTAAGACGAGGTTCTAGAATAAGTGGCACTCAATAATATATTAGGATCCATGATATATTATGTAGTAATGTGTAGTAATTATTATGGGTGTTAGTGACCAATCAAGTTAATGAATAACAGTTAGTTTGGTAGTTAGGGATGGTCATGTAGAGTAAGTAATTAAACGACAATAAAAAGATGCTAGCAAATTGTATCAATTAACTCAATTAATATGCAGTTCTACATCTCTTCTGTTTCACGAGTGTTCGATGTTAAAGCCCAACTTTTACTGCACTAAATATCCTCAAGGAGACAATAATGATGACTAAAGATACCCTCCTTTTGAATATTAGTTTGTATTCTAGAATGTTAGTGGACCTTCTAACCCTTGCAAAAAAATAGTTCTATTCATTTAGTTTAAATTTATTAAAAATATCAAGTTAGAGGAGGTTGGTTCTCCCAGTCTTGAACGAATGATTTTGCTCTTTAAATGAATATTAAATGGAGTACCTAAATCAGGATGGACCCACTGAAGCAGATCACCATGACAGGGCTCAAACGGATTTCCTAGCGTCATCCAGCTCAAGCCACTCGAATAATATCGTACTCCCATCAAATGATAGGCTACTTGTGCATCTGTTGCAAGGAAAGAAAATAAATTTGTTTATCCTTCACATGGAATTTGACGGTTCACACGATGTTTTTTTCATTTTAGCATGTATTTGATAACTTAAATGAGCACGTCAACAAGGACAACTTAAATTTTTTTTAATTTCTATTTGAAGTCTATGAATTTAGATGCCCTGTCAGAAATTTTAATTCCTATGACACCTACTAAACGCTAGCATATAAATTCTAGTAATTACCTTGGCCATTGTGTTGGGCCCACTCCTGCACAACTCTCTGTGATTGTTCATAATTACCTTGAACATTGTATCGGATCGTTTTTGCATTGCTATGCCTATGCATTGCTCCTTCAAAATATTTAATTTCTAACCCACAGACCACAAGTTCACAACCCTTTATGCTTTCTATACTTAATACTTGTCAAGTTCCCATAGGTCTCCTACTACCCGATGCCAATTTATTTCAATCCATGAGCTATCTTTTCAATGAAATGGGAATACTAACCCAGTGGTTTTGATTTCATGGCAGCAGTCTTTTCTCCCTTATTGACCAAGAATTTGCAACAGGTCTAGTTCTTGATAGTTGGCTTTAATATATTTTCTTGTTCATGGGTTTGTAAGTGGGCCTTTTTGAGAAGTTTTGAACATATTTTACCCTAAACATCTCGCCATCTCCGATGCAGAGGTGATAGTTGGTCATGGCATTTGTACTTTTGTCTTTACTTGAATCCACAAAGATCCGCACAGACATTATTGCGGCTTGTTTTTGGGGAGATATGATTGCTGAAATAATGTGAGAAAGGAGAAAAAAATTCAGGCATTTCAAGATTGAGAGTCACTCTTTTTTACTTGTGACTTTCTATTAAAGAAGGTTCTAACAATGAATCAACCTGTATTTTTATGATTAAGTGAGAGTTATTGGAGCATTCCTACATGAAATCATATGTAAGGTACAAATTTACTTGTTTTTATTTTATTTTAATTTATCTATTTTTATTTTTATTTTTATTTGCCTCCTTTAAGTTTATTTTTTTCCTTATCACAATCCGATCAAATTGTTATGTCTAGATGTTTTGAAAAAACTTAAATTATATCTATCAATTAAATGGGAAAGTTATTTTTATGAAATTGTTCGTCTTTTTTAATTAGGATTTTGGATATTATACAAAATGGTTAATGCCTATGAATCAAATCCTGGTGTTTGCGATTGATAAGAAGATTTGGATGATCCTATGTATGAAGAACACATTCAAATCTATATTTAAAAAAAAAAAATTTAAAAAAAAAATATATATATATATATATATATAGAGAGAGAGAGAGAGAGAGAGAGAGAGAGAGAGAGAGAGAGAGAGAGAGAGAGAGAGAGAGAACATTTTTACTATTAAAATGGGCACTCTTCCATAACAATAGGAGTTTGTGCTTTGAGATTCCATTATCTTTTTTATTTTTTATTTTTAATAATTTGATAAATGCTTAAAGTTGAGGCTGGACTTTCATATTTTCCTGTAAGTGTATTATATTGATTTATATTTTGTAAATCAATTTTATTAGTGCTCTGTGCTTTAGGATTTTTCTTTGTAAATTTATGAAGTTTTATTGGGTATTATTGTTTTAAAATTTGCTAGATAAGGTTATTGCATATCTTGAGTTGAAAATATATAACATATTAATAAAATAGTAATTCAGGTTTAGTGAAAGAGCTTGAACTTAAAAGGATGGACAGTAAAAACTTGAAACAGTCGGTAAATTTTCAATTGGAAAACATATTAATAAAATAGTAATTCACATTTAGTGAAACAGCTTGAATGTAAAAGGATAGACAGTAAAAACTTGAAACGGTCAGTAAATTTTCAATTGATAGTAAGAGCAAGCAGTTTACCCGCTCATTTTAATGGTGGAATCAATTTAATGGTTATGGCAGAAAACAATATAGTTTACTAGGTCATTTTAATGGCGGAATCAATTTAATGGTTTTGGAAGAAAACAATATTGCTTCCTACTATATAAAATAAATGAACGAATTTTGACGACTCTATTTAATTGCAAAGTGTGATTCTTTTGAAATCAGTGCGGCCCGGCCAATACTGTCATAGAAGGCCAATTCTGTTAAAATTCAATATAGTTACGGCTAAAAAGCTTCTTGATTTCCAAAAAAAATTCTTTAAATTTAAAATCAAATCAATGGAATCACAGAAAAATTCAATATAAATTTTTAGAAACTTAAGGATCAATGGAATTGCCTTCAACTTTATGGAAAAAATCAATATAAATATTTAGAAGCTTAAGGAAAAATAAATTAGATAAACTACTGAGAAGCTTCTTGATTTCCAAAATTTCAAATCAATGGAATCGCCTTCAACTTTAGGGAAAAATAAAAATCAAATCAAAATAAAATAAAATCAATGGAATAGCCTTCAACTTTAGGGAAAAATTCAATATAAATATTTAGAAGCTTAAGGGAAAATAAATTCAATATAAATATCTAGAAGCTTATGCAACATGTTTGCATGAAACAGATTCCATCCAAATTTGGCAAGAATTATTTTCTGTGCTTTTGCTTAATCTGTCAGCATCGACCATGGCTCTTCCCATTAGCTAATTATTAATTCAACTACTGATATCCCTCGGGATGGACTGTGACGGGGTAGACCCTAGGCCTCCTAAGGCACGCGGAGGTATTCTCATCCATATACAACACATTAAGACATGTTTTCAAGTGTAAGCTACCCGAGACCTCCTCTGTTTTTTTTTTCAATTTTCTCAGGTATTAGCCATCAATGATGAATATAACTAGGAAATTGGAAATACTTAAAAGAGGCAGACTTGACTACCTCACAGGAAGTGGCTCAATACTATGGCAGTTTCCATGAGACGACCAAGTACATTGAGATAGATAGTCACTAAATCATGGAATATTTTCTGAAGGAGAAGGTCAAGTTAAAACGGGTGTTTTTTAGAAATTAAAATAAAATTTGAGAAATATAAGGATTACCTATAATAAGAGTAGTACTGAGAAAACAACTTGATTAGAGGCATTTAATGGCACAACATGCAATACTTTTGATAGTTAAATAGTTGACCAGTGCAAATTTTTTCTTCTCAAGAGCTTTAATTATTAGCATGCCATCCTTCAAATGATACAAGAAATAAGACAGCATAGTTGGCCTTTCCAAAAAAAGAAATACCCATAAATCATTAACAGGAGGTGGTTACCACAGAATCACACAATCAACATCCAAAATAGTCGTTCATAGCCAAGAGGCCTTGCCAAGAATCCCAGAGAGTTTTAATTAAGATTAGAGGGAACTCAGTGAACGACTTCTGCATACCGAGTTGGCCTAAGTTGGTGTCCACTTCTCTAGATAGTTTTAGATTTTATGTGCTGAGAATTCGCAAGCATTCAAGTTTGTTACTAATTGTTACTGTTGTTTTTCTCCTGCTGCCCACGAAGGTGTGGAACAAATTTGATTAAGTCTCAACTCTCAATGTATCATATTAATTGTAGGTAAATCATTGGAATTTCCTGCTATTAGTACTGAATCTATTGTTTCTGATACAATCATTAATGATGTTTTATCTCTACTTTTGCATCTGTTAGTTTCCATATTTTTATTTCAAAAATAACATAAAAGAAAATTAAAAGAAAATCAGATTCCAAGCTTTGGAACATAACAAGTTCTGTGCAAGTCCCAGCTTGTGTTTGCAACTTTGCTGCCCACCTATGTGTTTCTCTGGAGATCGGACTGCTCAAGTCCCTTGGACTCTAATCATTTATGGTTTCATTCTCTCAATTTGGGTTTAGCACATACCTATGAGACAGTTTGTGAGCATGGTTTTTTACTATAATATTGTTTCTATATCCACTTCTTAGCTGTTTTCAATGGACTGTGTGGTTTCTGAGCGAATTTGATACATAAAGATGCGCTCTTATTTTGTCAGGTAGGTTCTTACTCTGATTGTTTCTTGTTTCATTCTTTCCATTTGGGTTTAGAAAATCCCTATGAAACAGTGTGTGGGCACGAATTTTCACTATAACATAGTTTCTGTATCCACTTCATAGCTATTTAAAATGGACTATGTGGTTTCTCAACGAGTTTGCTACATAAAGCCAGGCTCTGATTTTGTCATGTAGGTTCTTTGATGGAGTAGAAATGATTCCTCTACTCCTATCCGAGACAACACGTATGTCTTTTTCTCCTCGGATATCCTTAAAGGAAATGGTGGTTCCAGAGACCTCTACCAACAAATCCTCTCACCCCTTCTCCAAGGGAAGCTTTATTACGGAGAAAATATCTGCAATCCCTAAAATATCCCTCGGTCAAGAATCTACTCAAATTTGAATTTTACTAGGACCATGATTTGATTTGCAGGTTCTTTGGACTCTGACCACAGCTCTCCAATCTTCACCAATGGACATCTCAATCATGAGAGACCTTAAAAGAAGAAACTTACATTCACCTCTATGCTCATGGTTTATGGAATTTGATTCTCAAGAATATAGGGATCATATCTTTCATGACATCCCTTGGTTCTTGGGGTGCAATCACATCGGTGTTAATTTATTTGCAGCCGGAATAGGTTCAGTGAGACACAAGTTGAACATTGTTGGGAAGAGAACCGAGCTAGGGTATATGAGCAGTACTATGTTCGTATAGTTGATAAATCTAGCATAAGTATCCAAGAACTTGAGGGCTTTATCCAAGATATGATCCTGGGAATAACACTTAAAGATAGAAACAAAAATCCTTTTATTCCTAAGGAACAATTTGTTGACCATTTAATTTAAAAGGACTTGCATTTCTCCAAACCTACCCACAAACCCTAGTCTCTCAATCATTATAGAGTAAGTGGTATCGTTGTGTTAGAATCTTTTCTGGTTGGAGACCCGTTTAAAAGTTTGGTGTCCTTTAATTGCCCAAAAACCTAATTGATTTAGGGGAACAGAGCTTGCTTTGCAATGGAATAGAGTACTCTTCTTCCATTAAAAAAATAGAGTAGATAGATGAAATTACAAATCATAAAAAAAACTACAAATGCATTGACTAAATCTACAAAATTATGCAAACACCCGTGGAATCAATAGCCACATTCAGTAAAAAAAAACAATTTTAAACTTATCTGGAAGTAATTTTCTACCTTGCATCCAACACCAATGCCTTGCTATGCTCCTCATCAGTGCAGCCTCCCTCCAACGCCTAGCTTGTTCCTCATAAATGTGGATAAAATCATTTCATAAAACCCTGAAAAAATATCGAGGTGAAATCATTCCAATGAGTGCTTGATTCCAAAAAAACAATGCAGAAATTAGGGTTGGATGAAAACTTCGGTGAGTTCAAGTGTTTGATAAGAATAGGAAAAAAAAGGAGTGGGAATTCTAGGCTGGAGGGAGGAAGGAAGTTTTAAATTTTCGTTTTGTTGATATGATGTGATTATAGTCATTGTTTTGTTTATCATGTTTGTAAATGATATATATTATTTGGGATTTATGAATGGAAATGTACACTATTTAAATATGTCATAATCTTAAGTCTGTTATAGTAAAAATATAATTTATCTATTTGAGTTATTATTTATATTTTTTCATGAAGATAGTAATTTTTTATTGTTTTATTTATTAATCAAATATTAAATGAAGTTTAAGTAAGGTTTAAGTAACCAACACAATGAGGCCACAACTCAAATCGTATGTAAATTTTCAAGGCAATATACAGTCATTTCCAAACATAAACCTAAATAGGAACCTATAAACTTAATCTTGCTATGAGATACTCATGGAACCTTTCCTTTTGAACATCGTCAGACACCAAGCAATATGCCTAAAATATTAGGGGAATTCACACCCTTTTCCTTAGGACTTAAACCTAAATGGGAACCTCTAACCTTAATATGGCTATACAGATACTTATAGAACATTTCCATTTGAACACCCTTAAAACCCATGTAAAATTATTATTATTACCTTCAAATGTCATGTATGAACAAAATACAAATTATATTATTATTATTATTGACAAAATACAAAAAAAAAATTACACTTATATTACCTTTCTTATAACGTTTTGATTACAACATTCTCTTCCAATTCTTGTATTCCTGTTGTATTCAAAAATATTATTATAAAACATTGTTCTGTTCAGAATAAACAAAACAAGCTAAGTTGGTGAATTTGGAGTGTTTCTATTGTTATGAAATGTTTGCGGATTACAAATAAACTTATCTAGAAGCAAAATCATTGATTATTAGAGGTTATTATCACCATGGGATCAAGTATAATGGTCCACCTAATATATAAAGTGTATTAAAACTATTGATGGTCAAATGGCCCACATGATATATAGAGTGTATATATCCAAATTAACATATTTAATAAATTTAAAACTTTAAAAATTATTTAATTTTTTTAATCATTTTTAGCTTTTCCAAATCAAGTTGTCCCCCTAATCAAATCAAAGTGTCCTATAGTAAACCAAACTTGTTATTTCAGTCGACAGTGTTTGGTAAAGTGTTGTATTTTCGGTTATATAAATTATATTTTAAAGTTATCTCTTAACAAACTCAGTTCACTTCTTACCAGATTTTTTCCTTTAAATGAAATTGAAAAGATAGGATTCCCTACCGTTCCAATTGGTTATGTTCTTGTTTGACATTGCATCTCTCGAATCTCTTGTTTTATAATTTAATTTTTTCACTTCCATGAAATTTTCATGGAAAATTACATATAACATGGGTTCAAAATTAGAACATGTTCAAGCCAACTCGTGTGGAATTTTCAACTCAATCAAAACATTTACATTGATTATTTGTTTCTCTATTTTTATGAGAAAAAAAAAACTTATAAAGAATTAATGAATTTAAGGTCATTTTATTATACAAATTTAAAGATAAAAAAATAAATTGGAATTTTTTCATGTGTTAATGTTGGGTTAGTGAAAGTGAAGTGTTGATATTGATTTCAGGAAGGTTCAAGCTTTTCATCATTGACACCCTTGTGTTTGTAATGGTCTTGTGGATGTAACAAGTAATCAACGAGGAAGGAACATATTTATTGCCACATGCCTTGATTTGCAATTTCTATAGTATTTGGCCCTTGTTGAAAAAAAAATCCAATTATAGATAGAGTTGAATTGGGGATCCCTCATGCTAGACACAATGCTCATCCACCAAATTGTGAAAAGGTTTCCTCATCTTACATTTTGTTTAAGAGGATGAAAAATATAAGAGTTTTAATCAAAGCACCCTAGTTTATGGAGGGTACAGATCTCTTTAAAAGTGACAACACCCTAAATTTAATCCACATATGAAAGTATTAGTGGAGGCCTTGATATGGGTTTACTTGCCTAGTTTACTTTTATAATATTGGGATATCGAGACTCTTAGAGCAATTCGCAATTATTTGGGTAGGTTCATTACCATCGCTGCAAAAAGTAACAGTAATATTTATAATACATGTGCTTGGATATATTTTTGCATTGATTCATGACTAGAAATTATTTCCAAATTGCATAGAAGAGAAGAGACAAAAGTTGGACACACTATTTTGGACTATGCAAACATTGTTTTCCCATGCAAAATTTGTTTTGAACACATGCATGTGGTGGCCTTGTGTCCAATGGAAAAATCTTCACGTCCTACCAAAGGGAAAGACAATAAGCATTCCCAACGGAAAGATTCAAAGATGGGATGCCATTGGGTGGAACCCAAGATGACTTCAACATTACCTACATCAAAAAATTTGGTCACTAATATTATTTCATATTGGCATAGACACAGTGGAGACACTAATATTGTCATCATTCTGAAGGAAAATTCTCTTGTATTGGTTTCAATGTCATAAGACTCTCATGGGAAAGGGAAGAGGTGACATAAATCAAATTATTTAGATTGGGAAAGGTATCCAACCAGAGTATCATCCATTGCAACACTGCGGGTGATGGTGTTAAATACCCCATCAATACCCAAATAAGGGTTTGGGTGGATTGAATGCAAGAGAAAAAGAGGGAATTTGGTTTGAAATCCATAGTCAGATTTAGTTTTGTTTCCAAGGAAAAAATATTGCAATTCATTATAAAAATGAAATAACATTATTTACAGTCATATAAACCTCATCTATATCTTCACCTATTGATATTCTATTAGTATAAAAAATCAAGAGAAACTCTATCCTACAGGACTTACATTTTTCAATAGTAATTTTATTTGTGCTTACAACACCCATACAAACCACTAAAAAATATGTTATTCATGGATAACAACAAAAATGAATAAGGCCCACAAATCACAGATAATTTTAGTTATTAACCCAAAAAAATCCTTCAATGAGATCTACATGACCTATACTACCCAAAGACATCTATTTCACTACCCTCATTTGACCCCGACACCCTTGTAAAGGATAAAAAAGGGGATAAAACCTCCAAAAAGGGGCTAAAACCCCTCAAAGGAGCTTAAAATCCCCAAAGGAGCTAAGAATTGGGCGAAAGGGGCTTAAAGCCCAAAAAAGGGGCTAAAGCCCTAACCAAGGGCTTAAAACCCTAAAATCTCAAAGAAAAACTATAAATAGAGGGGTGGGGGTCACTCTCAAAAGAATCCTACTCTCCCTATTGTTATGCTTCCCGTGTGAGTACCTTGAGACCCTTTTCCTCTCAAATAATTCACCCCCTCTCCTCCATAGCTCCACAAGCCAAGACTCCATCCCATGGAGAGGTGCTTCCAAAGCCAGGGCATGGTGGCCCATTTCCACAAAGGGATGAAGCTATAACCATTTATTTATGTTGTTAGTTTATTTTTATAACTCATGTTTATTTGTAGGTTTATGTTCTAATAGTTTGCTGGAGGTTCTCCTCCAATTTCCTGCAGCCATCTCTCATTTTTCTAACAGTTTCTTGGTTTCATTGCTTAGAGCTAACCTTTCCTTGCAGGGTTTTCTTCCATCCACAGCAACCCTAACCTTATGTTCTATAGACGAAAAGTATCCTTTCCTACTCATAGCTAGGGAAAAATCACTACTACAGATTGGAGACCATACCAGGTCGATCCCACAGGATCCCTAGGTTGTTTTTCAAGTTTTCAAGTTTTATTTTTTGTTTTGTTAACCTAGTTTAAATTTCTCTCAAATCTAGTTTAGATCTCAGTTTTTTATAGTTATAGTTCCAGTCGAGCCTCCTAAAGGATAACTTGAGCCATTTCGGCCATAGCACAAGTTGTTGTCGGTCGTTCCCTGCTCAAATTTCAAATTTTTCAACTTCACGGGCCATATCGCTCTTATCGGGATGAAAGGAGTGACCAGGTCACTCATTTAACCCCGAAAGGAGCAACTTCCCTCTTAAGAGCCAAATCGCTCATGTTTTAAGTTTTTGAGCGACCCCCTCTCCTGGTTTTGGAAAAAATTAGCGATCCCCTCACTACATTGGCCCTGAAATAAGTGACCTGTCTCTCAGAATTCAGTTTTTAAGTTGTTGGGACTGTCAGTATGGCTCAGCCGCCACTATCCAGCAGCCTAATTTCTTCTGCATACATTTTTCTGCAAATTAATGATAAATTTGACTGGTTATTAATGGATTTGAATCTGTTTTAGGTAAGTTAGTTTTCAGGTTTTAAGTAAAACATTGGAAATTAACCGCTTGCCTAGCCCTTCCTCCTCTACCCAGTCATCACCCTCTGGGGTATTCTGGAATAAGACAAAGGGTAAAGCTTGTATAGTAATAGGAACTTCATCTATGATTGCTTTAGACCACTAAAAATGGGTGACTTGGAAGGTAGAGGGGGTGGTAGGCCCAAGGGGCCTCACGGCATTCGCATCCTCCCTGTTGACCAACCTTGCACTCAGAGAGTGACTTGAGGATCTACGGATGGGATTAGTCCCATTATTTTGAGAGCCCAACACTCTTTCCTGGTCGAAAAGGAATACAGGTGTAAGGTAGTCACCTAGCAAGGCTACAATAATTCAAGTTCATTAGTTGCATATTTCAAGTTTTATGTTACACAATTCAATTCTTTCATAACAGGTTTCCCAATTCTGTAATTCCTGTAACAAACCACAGACACCTACAAAGCATTCATAAACCATAAATGTAGCCATAATAGAAAATTGATCTAAAAATGGACAATTTTTCATACACATAGCATGCACACAACCACACCAAGTAAGATAACCAAACTCAGTTCTTGACGTTGAGCCAACCATTAAAATCTATCAATTTACATTAAACCAAACACTTGCAGTCTTTGAGGACGTAAGTCCCTGACTGCCTTAATTGTGGGAAGTACTTGGGCTCAACCCTGAAACCCATTGCGAGGAGTACCACAGGAACACCAAAGTAGCTGGCTGCTGAGAGGAATTGCCAAGAAAAATAGGCAATGACCCCTACCGATTGACTAGCACTCCCATGAGGAAAAATCCAAGCGTTGTCTTCTAGCAGTCTTGGTGGTTGAGTGACCACTTGAAATCCAATAGGAATCCACTGAAACCGGGATCCAAAACATCATTACCAGATTACACCACTTTATCTACCAACTAGACAAAATTGATCCCCCATACTCTTCTTCACACCTAAGAGGTGATCCACCACAGTTCGGGTCCTTGAACCAACATCGCCGAGACCACTCTCGATGACCCTCCACACCGTTAGAGGACCACATATCCTCTGACTTAGACTCATAATCATATCAATCTGAGCCAGATTTACACATTGAACCATCTAGCCTCATGGATGGTGCAAACCTGGATCCACTTTCCAGCTTGGTTATTGGTAGTGGACCCATGTCCATACCTCACACCACCACCAACACCCTTGTAGGTGGCCCTAGTACTACCATGCAGACTTTCCTAACTTAGCTACCTCCACCTACACCCGCTAGTCAAACTGTCCAACCTGTCATACATGGGGGTAGTGGTATTTCCACTTACACTATCCCTCTTGTCATACCTGGGGGAAGTGGCCCTTCCACTCACACTGTCCCCACTTACCATACCTAGGGGCAATGGCCCATCCAAAACTATGCCACAAGTAGCCACAGTCGTGCAAGTACATCATTTTCCTACAAACCCCATTACCATTGCTGGTCCATCACACATCAACCTTGGGTCAAACCTCCCCTTCATGGCATGCCTCAACCTTCCTGACTTGGCCAGGTTAACCAATGACCCCATATATCATCAAACCTTTAGGCATCCCATGCCAACCAAACTCCCCTCAGACATCCTTAAGTTTCAAGGGAAGGCAAGGGAATGCCCTCAAAACCACATAATGGCATTTCATCTATGGTACTCATCAAACAACATCGTAGATGATTCGATCAGACTGAGGCTGTTCCAACGCACCCTCACAGGTGTTGTAGCCAAGTGGTACATTGAGCTACCACAAGCCAAGTACCCAGACTTCAACTCCTTGGCCTTTATGTTCATGCAGTACTTCCAACTCCCTGTCAGATATGATGAAGGGGTGGAAATATTTCTATCTTGCCACCAAAATACTACGACCCACATCACCGACCACATCCACGAGTGGAGGCGAAGTCCCAGCTTATGCAAGATCAAGCTTGATGACAGGATCTTCCTTGACTGGTTCTTAAAAACATTACTGCCACCCATAGCCAATGACGTTGCATCTGAATGTCTCCAAACGGAGGAAGAGGCCATCTTGAAGGCCCAATAGTTTGACCTCATTTACACACAGTCTAGATACCTTTACACCATCATTCCAGACACTCCTTGTGCAGGCACCTCCTACCGGGATGCGTCGAGGGAATCCCACGCTGTAGATGGCATCATAAGCTCTATCTCCCATCAATCACAACATCACCCGACACCACCTATGATGCCACCACAACCAAGAAACACCCCTAGTGTTTCCTACCCAAACCAGGCTCCTCACTATGCAAGAATGATGTCCCAGTCCGGAGCTACAACCTTCTATGCAAAACCTACACCACAGCAGCAGACCCATGCACCTACTTGGCTGGCACAACAATATGTGGGACAAATGCCCATGTTTGTAGCAACCCCATCCCCCCAAGTCTACTATGTACCACCAGTGCAAGCTGCTCAAGCCCCCTCCCCAGCTCCTCCAACATATTTGGGACAAGTATTTGCATAGCAAAACCGTCCCAACCAACCAGCCCCTAATAACCAACAAGGGCAAGCCAGAAACAACCAAGCCAGGAATGAAGGAAACAACCAACCACAAGGAGGCGGTCAACAACCAAATCCTCCCAACAACGCTGGGGCAAAACGACCAGCTCAAAATCCTCAGCAACCAAACCAACCTAGATGCAATGCTCCTTTATGCACAAATCAACCGTGCAAACTATGTGAGGTCTACAGACACTATACACACGAATGCCCCTTCATGGGTCATGCTAAGCAGGCCATTTAGAATGAGGTTCAACATGCTACCAATACGGAAGCCCCAACTCAACCCAACCTGACACCACCAAGACCTCCTCCTATGGTGCTCCAAAACCCATTACCAGTCCAAGGAATGGTAGAAACTGCGTCTGCTCCCCAACCCAATCCCACCGCCCTAGCTACACCTCCGGCAGCAGGTGTTCACCACATGCTAGCTTTAACAACTGAAGAGGTCAATTTATAGACCAGACAAAATCAATATGGAACTAACACTAAACCCACTGACCCATTAGCAACATCCATGTCGAAAACAACCAATACACCTCTTCACTTACCCCCTTTTCCCCCACACCCCCCCATACGGTGAGTCACCAACAATGTCATGGCTAGAGCTATTGTAAGCTATAGTATCGTGGATGACTTGGCCCAAACACCTACGCCTATGTCCACTCTTGAGGTACTTAAAACTTTCCCAACGCAATGGAAAGCCTTACTAGCCACCCTTGATGCTGTAGACCCCTTTGACTCCAAGTTGATCATGTTCGACAAAGAGAACGGAGAACCACGGATTCCATCAACCATTGCCTTCCAGATCTCGATATCCATTCAGAATTTGGTCATGCATCAGTGCATCATGGATGAGGGGGAATCCACATGCGTTATTTCAACCTTAGTCTGGAAGAAGCTTGGGTCTCCAATTCTGCAACCATCCACCACTACTCTACGGGCTTATGATGGCCATCCCACTAAAGCCCAAGGTATCCTTCCACACATCCCCATTACGTTAGCCGAGAAAATAGTATTGATTAACATAGAAGTTGTCAATGCTCAGTTGGACTATAACCTTCTCCTTAGAATAAGTTATATGTACGCCATGATAGCCATAGACATCAATTGTTTTCCACCTCATGATGTTCCCTCACGACGATAAAATCATGACGGTTGACCAGTTAACTTATCATGATTCGTAAGGGCTAAATGCACCAGCCAATATTATCCCTACGGTCAATACCATTGATCCGCAAGGGTTAACAACACCAGCCAACATTATCCCTTTGGTCAACACCATTGTCGATGACATACTCCCCTCCCCATTATTGAATGTGGGCCCTGGGTTTTTTTCCAACACCACCATGACAGCCTCCTTCCCCTTCATGTCACCACCACCGACACCAAATGAGACTGTGGAATTGTGCATGCTCTCATCCAGCATTGCTGCACCTAAACATCAACCGCAGCTGCAGCCCCAACAACAACTACAACATCACCCGCAACTACAACACCATCCACAACCACAACATTATGCACAGACACAACCACAACCCCATCCCCACATGCAACCATCAAGGAGTTATTTGTGCTCCTCCCCAATCCACACAATTCCCTTTTTGTTTCCCTCACCTGGTGTCATGAGTATGCCAGTAATGGCTACCTTAAAATTACCCAACTTTACATTGGGGATTCCCCATGTGGTACCTCGATCCACCAGCCCAACCTTTGATGCCACAAATTGTGTTGACCCCCGTTCAACCCATTGCGATCGAATCTCATCCTCCACCTGACCTACAAAAACAAACCACTGTAACCACACCCACACCGCCCCTTATAAAAAGAGGCAGGGGAAAAAACATGAAAGAAACAACTGAACCTTAGCAGATCCCGCCTTGTGTCATGTGCAATGAATTGGGCCATGCAACTTAGAACTGCCTTGAGATTCCCATGACCCACGCACAGTTGGATGCCATGGACACAACAAAAAAAATTCCCGTGATTGAACTCCCAAGCAATACAATAGTGAGAAACAGGTCATTCAGAACAAACCATGCTTACGCCCTTTATGTATTGTATGGACATTATTCTCACCACTACCAAGAGTTGTCTGAGTTTTGAACGACCCTAGCCAACCTTTGATAGCATTCCCTTGAATTTGAGATCACTCTGATTGAATAAATCCATCCCCCACCTCCTTATTCATACACCATATCCATTTACATGATGTCCAGTTCCACAGACTGTATTATCTCCACAATCACTGATATTCCATCAAATCTGTATCACCGTTGCTTTAGCAACAACGAGGATATACTTGAAGCCTTAACCACTCCGAAATACCCTTGGGACGACATTGACTACCTCTCGTTCTTCCTCCCCAGAGAAATTGTGTCGCAATCTGACTAGTTTTTCGCAGAAACAAAGGATTTCATTCATGGGAAAGTTGTCTAGTTCAAATTCCCATCCTGGCACCAGACACATTTGAAGAAGGGAACATGTCCAACATCTCACCAACCATTAAAATCAACATCTCAACTAATCCTGAGGTTGTTGAGGAAATCATGCTGGGGCCATCTTGCTCCTCGGAAAAAGTTGCTTCCTACAAAGCGCTCTTCCAAGAATTCTATGACATCTCCGCCTGGTCCTACACTGAAATGACCGGGTTGGATCCATCCATAGTGGAGCACCACATCGACACATGACCCGATGTGGCCCCCATGCACCAAAAGCAGCGGTCAATCCATCCCTCCAAAGCTGCCGTGGTCAAAACCGAAATAGAGAAGCTGTGCATGATTGGATTCATTTACCCCATTGCTTACACCACTTGGGTTTCAAATCCTGTTCCCATGAATAAAAAACAGGGTACCATCCATGTTTGTACAAACTTTCACGATCTGAATTGGGCATGTCCCAAAGAAAACTTCCCAACACCCTTCATCGATGCATGCACCAGACATGAGGTATTTTCCTTCATGGACGGCTTTTCCTAATATAACCAAATTCAGATCCAGAAAGAAGATCATTACAAGACTGCATTCACAACCCCGTGGGGCACATTCGCATATCGAGTAATGCCCTTTGGTCTAAAGAATGCTAGAGCCAACTTCCAACATTCCATGACATATTGTTTCCATGACCTCATTCACATCATATTGGTCTACTTGGATGACCTTACCGCTTGATCGTGAAAACGAGCACAACATATAGACGACTTGCGACAAGTATTTTTGCATTGCCGCAAGTACAAAATTTGCTTGAACCCCCTAAAGTGCATTTTTTGTGTCCTACCAGGCCTTCTACTCAGGTTCATTGTATCCCACAAAGGGATAATGGTTGAACCCCTCAAATTTCAAGCTATCCTTAATCTCCCTTCACCACAAACTCGACACCAACTGTAGAGCCTCCAAGGCAAGGCCAACTTCCTTCGCCGCTTTGTACCAGAATATGCAAAAAAATCCTATGGATTCATACGCCTACTCCACACAAAAATCCCCTTTGTTTGGGATCAACAAGCACAGGAATCATCTGATGCACTCAAACAAGCCCTGGCTTCTGCACCATTACTCTCGGCACCAGACTTCACCCAAGACTTCGTTATTTATGTGTCGGCCTCGAAAAATGCCATTGCTGGAGTTTTGGTCCAAGAAGACGATGCTCTCCAAGAGCACGTGATTTATTACGTCAACCAGAAACTAACAGGTCCCCACTACGACATTCACCAGAGGAGAAACTGGCCCTTGCCGCCGTTTTCTCCCAGAAATTGTGCCACTGTATCATTGAAAAACATACTTGTGTAGTGGCTGATTCCAACCCAATGCGGCACCTCTTAAGCTGTCACCTTATATAAGGTCACGCAACCAAGTGGTAAGTCATCCTTCAAGAGTTCGACTTGGAGTTTGTTTCCCTGGAAATCACAAAAGCACTCGCATTGGTCACGCTCATGACCAATTTTCCCCCATCAACCATGTCACCACCACCCAAGGATGACCTCCCTGATGATTTACTATTCGTCATATCCACGAAAGACCCATCGTATGGGGATATCCTCCTATATTTACGCACACATAAATTCGTAGCCCACTTAAACCGCGAATAAAGGTGATGCATATGACATCAAGTTGCTCGCCATCTTCTGATTGGAGATGTTTTATATCATCGAGGCATTAACAACATCCTATGTCATTTCCTCATGTGTGATGAGGCCGAGACAATCCTTAATGACTGTCACAGTGGAGCCTGCGGTGGCCACCTTTTAGGCCTAGCAACCACCCAGAATATTCTACGTGTCGGCTATTTTTGGCCTTCCATCTTCATTGATTGCATAGAGGCAATAAAACACTGAGGAAGATGTCAGCTCATTTCCCCAAAGGCAAGAACCTCCCTTGCATAATTACACCCTGTAGTCACAGTAGGTCCATTCTGCAAATGGGTGATCAATTTCATGACAATCAACCCTGCATCGGCCAATGGTCATAAATACATCATTATGGTGGTTGATTACTTCACTAAGTGGGTCGAGGCCATGCCCACGTTCGATTGCAAAAGTGAAACAGCGGCACGTTTCTTCTTTAACCACGTCATTTCGCTATTTGCTGTTCCCAAACAATTGGTATCAGACCATGGTAAACACTTTGAAGACTCTGTTTGGACTGAGTTTTCAACCATGTTGAAATTTGAACACTAATACTCATCTTCCTACTACCCCCAAGGCAGTGGCCAAGTCAAAGTAGTCAACAAAATCATCAAGACAATGCTCCAAAGGATGGTAGGAAACCACAAAACCAACTGGCACCACATGTTGTTTTCTACCCTATGGGCTTACCGTATATCCACAAAAACCACAACTGGTTTCACTCCCTTCCGCCTAGTACACAGCGTTGAATCAGTACTCCCTATAGAGTTCCAGATCCCATCACTCAGCCTTGTAGTAGAACTCCTTCCTGACACTTCACCTTTAGAAGAACAACTCCTACAACTTGAGCAAACCATAGAAGACCGCTGGGCTTCCCTCCAAGTTATCGAAGCAACGAAAACACAGTCAAAATCCCAATACAACTCCCATGTTTAGCCTCACACCTTTAGCAAAGGAGATATGCTTCTGGTTTATGACCAACCCAATGATAAGTTGGGCAAAGGTAGGTTCGAATCAATGTGGTATGGCCCATATGTCATCCACCAATGCCTCGAAAAAGGAGCATAAATTCTTATTGACTCTGATGGACAACTCTGGGAGAACCCCCATAACGGGATCTACCTCAAGAGATTTTACGCTTAACATCACCAACGAGTCGCTTTGTTTTCCTTTTTTTGTTTTTCAACGTTTTTACCACAAATCAGAGACCCCCATTAGGGGCAACATCATTAGCTACTAGTTAGAGTCACCCAGAGTCTGTTTGAGACACCCCACACACCTTCGAGCTCAAGATTTTGTCCTCTATCTTTTAATGAGACCATAATCTCATGTTTAATAAGTAACTTTCGATACCACTTCCTGAGAGTTACCTCGATTCACATACCACATGGTGATACAAGTGTCTCTGGACCTGTACTTTTGTCATGCCTTCCTACTGCAAATTATGCGGGACTCCGAACCATCTCCCAAAAGGCACATCATTTTATTATTTCAGCATATAATTGTCTAATCCATCCATCGCAACTCACGCGGATCCCTGGACCACTTTCTGGAGGGCAAATCATTTCTTTCACATATAACAGTCTTCGGACTTTCACTCACATCATATGTAGTCCAGTCCATACACCACAACTCACACAAGACTCTCCTAACCTCTGTCTGAGAGCCACCTTGATCTACATGCCTCTGCTGCACCAATTCGCGTGCATATATTGGTATGTTCAAGAGCCACTTGCTCCATCAATACTGCACGATTAACCTTTGGACCACTTTCCATAGTCCTGAGAGGGGGCCACCTTCAGTGCCCCCTCGATCGGTTGACCACACTAGAGTTTCTGTTAAGCTCTTTTCTAACTCCTAAAAGAATGCAAAGATTGTCGAGCATTGCTGCTTCCTTTCTCGCTTGTTAAAGTATAGGAAAGGGCGTCTACATCGTCTTGTTTATCTCCTTTTGTGAACCATGTAGACTACCATATGAAAAGGACCACCTTGGCACATTCAAGCCAAGACCATTCCCCTTTGCATCCTTTTATGCTTTCTCGGTGAGAGGGGTCGAACTTTATGAAAAACCTCAGCATGGGTTGTCGTTAAGCTATTTTCCAGCCTTCTCATCAAGAAAAGATCGTCGAGCAAACTTGGTCTTGTTCATGCTCGTAAAAGTATCTGAATGACCATCCAATCAGTACAGGTTTAACCTTTTCCGGCCTGATTGGACTACCAACAGTAAAGAATTCTCTCATCCCCTAAAGGATGGGTGAGCTCTCTTATGTATACTTTTAACCTTTTTCAGGCATAGGAGACTATCAATGAAAAAGAGCCCCCAGTGGAGTCTTCTTCATGCTTTCAGACTCTCTAAAATCAAAAGCACCATCGAGCATTTACTTTCTTGGGCTCGCCAAAAAATCCACGAGATCGTACCACAACGGTGTCTTTAGACACCACCCCACCCCTCTCCTCCATAGCTCCCATAGAGAGGTGCTTCCAAAGCTAGGGCATGGTGGCCCATTTCCAAAAAGGGCTGTAGGTATAATCATTTATTTCCATTGTTACTTTAGTTTTATAACTCATGTTTATTTGTAGGTTTATGTTCTAATAGTTTGTTGCAGGTTCTACTCTGATTTCCTGTAGCCATCTCTCATTTTTCTAACAATTTTTTGCAGGGTTTCATTACTCAGAGATAACCTTTCCTTGTAGGGTTTTCTTCCAGCCACAAGAACCCTACCCTTCCATCCTATAGACGAAAGGTAGCATTCCTGCTCGTAGCTAGGGAAAAAGCCACTACATTAGCAATTGGGGATACATACTATTAGACAGAGATGGGACCTAGATCATCCTCCATGACGGTGTCCTTTTGGAATTCCCATTTTTTCCATTAACCATCACCCAATAAGATACCATCCTTTGATAAATGATCTACAATTGGATTCCTCTCTCTGAAAACATGTTGGAAGGAAATTTCCCAAAATTTAAAGACAATTATGATCAACTCTTCAGAAATAGGCCTAAGATATGCATTCCTCGGTGGTATGTGATATTTCATCCATTCAATGATCAATAAAGAGTAACCAAAAACATGAAGTCTCATGATGAACTTAGGCCCTAGAGGTTAATTCCAAACCATGTCCTAGTAGTTAGAAATTATACATCCCAAAATGGCCATCATATCCCACTCACAATCCAAAATATTCCCTTTGTAAGGCCTGTGTGGTGGCCTTGAGCCTCGCATAGAGTTAAGGGTCATTTATGGGTGATTATGGGTAAATGAAGGGTAATTAAGGGTTGATTAATGATCATTGAAGGATAATATGTGGTCAATTACGGGTAATTAAGGGTCATTTAGGGGTAATTATTAGGTAATGAGTTGTTGTAATTAGGGGTTAATACGGGGTCAATTAGGGGGTAGTTATGGGATAATTAGTGGTAATTAGGGGTTAATACGAGGTCAATTAGGGGGTAGTTATGGGATAATTAGTGGCAATTAAGGGTCAATTATGAGTTAACTAGATGTGATTATGGGTCAATTATGGGTAAATAGGGTCCATTTATACCAAGGGCTTAACTAAACCAAGGTTTCCCATGACGTTGGGACTTTAGTTAGGTTCATGGCGGCATGTGCCCATTTCAAATCCTTGTGTGTGAGGCACACTAGTCTACATCAATGGTTTTACTAGGGAATATGCCATATATGAATGTTTAGAAGCATCCCTTGGGTTTCTCCATGAGATTTTCCTTCTAAAAAAGTAGGGACCATTTAGAGACTATCAAGGGTTGATTAGTGGTAAGCATGGATTATTTAGGCCCTAATTAGTGGTCAAGTAGGGGTCATTTAGGTGCAATTAGTGGTTAACTGGGGGTAATAATTAGGAGTCAATTATGAGGTTAATTAGGGTCAATTCTAGGGTAATTAATGGTAAATTGCGGTATTCTTCAAGAGGATGGATATTGAGAACATACTTGAAAATATATATTTAGCGGTTGTGCTTCTAATCTCTTCCCCACCAAAACTCATGATAATTGAACTAATTTTTGCAATGGTATTTAAAACACCGCCTTTAAAAGCAAAATTCCCTTGACTTTTTTTGGGGGAGAGGGGGGGGGGTTATAAAACCGTCTTGAAACATATATTGTGGGGGGTTTATAAAACTATCCACAAATCCTCAATTAGTATATAACTATTAATTATGACTCATGGATAGAGCATTTGACCACCACATGGGCCCTGAATGTTTACCTAAGAAAGAAATATGTGCATAATTAAGGATTAATATATGATGGATTAGTTCATCTTTCAATACTGTAGACAAAACGTAGGCTCTAGCGGGTGAATGATAAAATCATATTAGTTCATCTTTGAATATTGTAAGAAAAATTAGTCCCTACACATTAAAAATGGTAGACCTAAATAGAATATGGAGGTGACCCTAGGTTTGTAATATAGTTATACAAGTCATTGTGTCTTAGTGATATAAGTTCAATTCATATCTCTATATACCTTTGTGATTAAATTAAAGTGCCAAGTAAAAGTCACTCTTGAGGAGTACATAGAGACAAGCTTAGATATGCAATGTGTGTGTGTGTGTGTGTCTGTGTGTGTGTGTGTGTGATGTGCGTGCCCATGTGAATGCCCATATTCTAGTATTATAAGTTGCACATTGACCTATATGTTTTCAATCACTCTTTTACTATGTAAATAAATCCCATGGGATCAAACATTGGTGAATAGTGTAGCATAATGCTGGAATATTTGATAGGGGCCATAAAACTTGAGCGACTAATTCCCTTTTCCTTGAGATATGTCTGCTTATAAGGCCAAAGATGTAAAACAATTTGATCCACTTCTTCAAAGTAACACTATGAGCATTATTGAAATGCTTGTTGCTTCATTCCATTTTAAACCAAGACTGACATGTCCTTAAGAGTACAAAGAAAGTTAACTTTATGTTAATATTGATATCCACTTCTTGTGCCTTGTACTTTCTTAGTAAAAATGAGGGTATGGATGGGTGGGTTGTCTAAAACAACCTTGTACGGTGACATTTTGGTAGCACCATAATACGTGGTATTGTACTACCTTTCTACAACGGGGGTGTAGGAGGGGTGGGGGGTCTACTAAACCCAATGGATAATATTTGTATTTTCAACACCTCACAACCTCTCTTACTTGTTATTAGCTCCAATATCTCAAGTTTTGCAGTATCCAGAAGTATTATGGCATGTATCATCATCATGGACATCAACATTTTCATCATCATCATCATCATCAATTCCATATGGTACATCAACATCATCTTGATCATCATCATCATCAACAACATTAAGTACATCATCAACAAAATCATCGTCATCGTTGTCATTATGGTCACACATATGCCATTAGTGTTCTTAATCACTCATCGACATTAGGATTCATGTCATGTAATTGTTAAGGTCATTTATATCTCATTGCAGTCATTTCAATGATAATAGGGTTGTTTAGATATCGTTACATACATTTAGGTTCCGTTATAATCAAATAGGATCCAAAAGTGATACCACATGCATAATCATCGTTGAGATCCACATCCACATCGTCATCATCATCATACAATAAATCAACATCATTTTCTTTGTCATAGTCATCATCCATGTCATCATCAATATAATTGAGATAATAAAGAGCAAGGAGTCATACTAACTCATAAGAATGGATGATATAGTCTTATACTTATCAAATCATAACCATACACTCCATCATAATTATCGTAATGTGTCATCGTCACGTTGTTAGGGCTAATCATATGCCATTAGGGTCTATCAAATGTTATTGGGGACACTCAAATTCCATTAGAGAAATTTAGGTGACATTAAGGTAATTTACCCCTCATTAGGATTAATCAATATCCAAAAGTGTCATGATTACAATCATTTAGGTGCCACTATGATAAATCAAGATCAAAAAGTACTGTCACATGAATCTGTTGAGGCTTGGAAATTCGCAGGCGGCAACAGTAAGAGATTCTCCCCAATCAACGTTCCCAACTAGCCCGTTGACTGTTTGGTATAGGGAATCCGTCCAGTTTTACGGTCCGGCTACCGTAGGTCAAAGTAACAACAAGGGTTTACCGGTTGCGGCCCAGTCCACCAGAATTTGTATTTTTGATCTAAATATGAAATGCACTCATCTAACTAATTATGCAAGGTGGTGAAGGATGCAGGGAGCATTCACAATGTGATGCGCAGGTTCTTACCTCTCGTCTTAGGCTCACCATGCATCTGAATCACACATGCAGAAATGAGAATAGATGACTACCTATCTATATGCCTACCTATCTATCTATTCTATCTTATCCCCGGGGAGCCCACTTGTGATTAATATAAATGAGTAATGTGGATGTGCACGCATAGTAAAAGCAATTACAGATAGCTGACATTAACTTTCACACGCATGAACAATGAAAGATATTTCACAACCAGATAGCTAATTGTTTATGACCAGCATACATTACTCATGGTGGTTATTTCATGAAATAAATCAAAAATCATTAAACAAAGACATAGGTCGTAAGGTTAGAACGATCTCACGATTCATGGATACAATGCTGAAAAACAAAGTAGTTCATATTTCGACTATCCATGGCAACACATTTGAAATCCCACCGATCTTCTTTCAACATGCAAACTGTAATATTTTATTGCAAAAGGAAGTAGTTCTTCTTACAATAACCTTCTAGTCTTACTGGGGAAAAAATCCCTTTCCTTCTCTGCGTTTCCTACTTTTATACAAAAAGCAAAAATTGGTTGGGCTACCCAAAGTGACCTTTGGGCTTCCCAACCCTTGGTTTTCCCAACGCTTCATGTTTTCCCAAAAAATATTTACAAATTATTAAATTAATACAAAGTTGACCGGTCCTCTATGAGGAGGGTCCCGCTTGGTTTTCTAGGAATTTTTTCCACGCTGCTGCTTCTTTAGCAAGGCCTTCAAATGCGCATGGCTCTAGGAACTGAATATTGATTTCAAACTTGTCGACTTGGTTCCTGATGTCCTCGATCCTTGCTGGGCTCAACCGAAGCTGGTCTTCTATAATTTGTATGCTAACGGCTGCATGGCCCACCTCATTCTTCAGTACTATGGCATCAATGGACTGAATCTGCTACGTCCTGGCCTCTGCATCTTGATGTCTTTTCTGCAATACTTCCAAAAAGGTCTCATGGTCCGGGAACTCTTCAATCCTAAGCTCAGCCTCTGTCTGGCAGCGATTGTAAGCATTGAGGAACCTTTTAAAATACTCCGAGCATGCTACCTGTGTCCTCTTGATAGTCTTCTTAAAGTCTTCTGCAGTGCTGATGGAAAACTCTACCAGGTTGTGATCTCTCTTAAGGGCTTGATGGTCTTTTGCTGGTAGCCCTTCTGGGATCTCGGCATCATCTTCCGGCCTTGCCATTCTGGCACTCAAAACCTCCAGAACCTCCTGAGATTGATCAATGAAGTATGAGGAAGTTTCCATGATCTCTTCTAGCCTGTTGTCCATCTGAAGAACTTTGCATCTCTCTTCTTCTAGAGCAGTCTGCAGCTACAATAGTTTGGCCTTCTGAGCCAGGACATATTCTTTAAATGGTTGCAGATCGACTTGCTGTTCCTTTGCTGTCTCCAGTTCAGCAGTCAGAGAAACCAGCTTCCCTTTCAGTTCCTGGGTGTATGCAGTATTGGACTCATAGATGATATCCTGCTGTGCCTCTAGGTCTTCCACTTTTTCCCTCAACTGTTCTTTCTCATTTTTCAGATCTTGGACTTCCTGTTGTACATTTTCTAGAGCTTCTTGTGCTGTTTCCTTGGCTTGCGCCTCTACCTGGAGGGCATGGATTTCACCCTTTGTGGATTCCATTTCCCTTAGCACGTGTTCATACTTCCTCTTAAGTCTGCTACCCTCTCCTCTTTCTTGTCTCAGTGTGTCTTTTAGCTGAGAAGTGGTCTTCTTAGCTGACTCTAGTTCCATCATTACCTTGTTTATATTATCAGCAGAGGCATCGATTAGTGCAACCCCGGTTCTTATCGTGAGCATAGGATCTTTGTCTGTCCCTAGCATGACTGCAGTATCTGTGACCATCTTCCCTGACAAATATTTGGCTTCCACCTTCTTTTCTGTCCTCCTCATGATTCTTTTGGTGGCCCTGTCGTAATAGATAGTGCTGAAGTCCGGGACTTCTTCCCCCTTTTGCTGGACGAAGGGAACTAGCTGGAGCATAAGAGTCACGAGGGTGATGCTAGTAGGTACTTGAAGGGTCTGCTCCTCATGGTTTTCCTCTTCCTGACTCTGCCCTGTTGCTGTTTCAGAGGCTGACTGTTGTGTTAGCTTTATTTTTTCAGCCTCCTGCTCTTGGAGCTCTTCATCTAGTTTTCTCTGTGCTTCTTCGGCTGCTTGCCTAGCTGCCTCTTGTATTTCTCTGGTTTCTTATTTTGCTAGTTCAGCTCCTTCTTGGGCAGCTTTCCTTTTCTCTTCTTCTCCCTTCTACATCCACTCTGCAACCTCATTTTCCAGCCTCTGAGCCTCCTCCCTTATCCTTTTGGCTCCTTCTTCAGCTCTGGCTTGTTCAGCTTTGTCCTGTTCTGCCCCTTTTCCACCTTTGGTGGGGTGCTTTGGTTTGAATCTTCTCCTGAGGGCCGTCATATTTGGGGCATTCCGGAAAACAGATTCATCACTATCAAAATGGTGAGTGTACTCGTAGAACACTTTATGCTTCTTACAGTGCTCAACCACTCTACCATGAGTGTCGTTGCGTCGGAAAGGCATTTCCCCAAAATGGAACTTCCCTAGTTCCTCTATAAATTCCGCAGCTTGTTTCACATTGGTGAATTTACAGCTACCCAGCTTGAATGGTAAAGGGGGATATGCGGTCTTCTTGTGCTGGAACAAGAAATGACCAACTCCGTCAATAAACACCTATCTAACCACCTCTTTATGGATTATATAATATGTTGCATACTTTGGCAGCAGATAAGGTGTCTTTGATCCTCCATACATTCTAAGATACATACCATTTTCTGTCAAGAAATAATCTCCATGCTCCTCTATTACCTGCATAGCTTCTTCAGACATGCAGTCACATTCCTTCCGGAAGATAAGCGTGTATAGTGGCATAATAAAATGCTCACAAACCTCTTTGTAATAACTGTGGTACTGATGAGCCCACAATGGTTTGTAAGATGCATATACGGGCATTCTTTCCCTATCCCAGACACACTTGAGCCCGGGGAAAGGCTGGTGGCATAGTATGCAGTCTATCAAAATGGAACTCATATAGAATTCAGATTTTTTCCGGGATTCTCCTCCTCCCAAGGCTGCAGCTACACAAGAAGAGAGACTACTTGATACTAGGCTGGCCCAGTTGAAGACTGTTCCTTCCGTCGCCACATGGAATATAAGGGGTATCCACTCAAATTTGAAAATTCTGCCATTGGCTCTACCAAAGATCCGATTTAGCATCAGAGCAATAAATCTGTAAGGAGCTCTTAAATTCAATGTATCATAATCCTCGGTTGTTCTGTGTCTATAGAGCTTTCCTGGCAAGAGCATTCTCTTCATGGTTTCCACCAAATCCATCCTGAGGTTATCCAGCCAAGCATTTGATAGAAAGACTTGAGGTTCTGGCAGGTGATAAGCCAACGACACATATCCAGGGCTAAATGCATCATAGCCCTGACCCTCAACATTTCCTATAAGCATGGTGTTGTTGTTTGTATGGGTAAGAACCCATCTCATTACATCAAAGCATGGGAACAGCTCCGGTCTGGTAGCCACCTTCATGATGGTGGATTTTTCTATGTTGGCATAAATGGGTTCTTCTTCGAGACCAATGTCTGGGACTTCCCTACGGGAAATCAGTCTGTATATCTCTCCCCATTTATACTCAGGCTCAACACCAGAGACACATTGGGTGTCCTCGTATATATATTCTGTCTGTGTGACGGCCTCTATTGCTGATTGTTCTTCAACCATAGGGGCCTTCTTTTTCTGCCTCTTGGACATTGTAAGTTTGGCTTCTTCCTGCCATGTATAACATTATGACATTAATCAATTCGAATTTACGAACATTGTGCACCAATTTATTCTTTCTCAAGTGTATCATGACTGTAATGAAATTAAGACATGAGCCCTTCAGGCTGAAGAATTGAACTAGCATGCAATACTGTGCAATGTGCTATTATCCTATGTTAATGTGCAAGCGAGAAAAGAAACCCACACATGTATGCACCCAGTCATGTCCTGACTATCAGAACTACCAGCACGAAATATACTTAGTCCACTACTACAATATAATGAGCAATGTCCTTCTACTGCATGATACTAAAAATTTGATCAGTCCTAATTGGGTTGTCATTAAATCTACATTATTTCACAGTATGTCATTTTCCATGATAACAACTCATAAAGCACAAGTATGAATCTTAAACGCAAGGTGCAAATGTAACTGTCCACAATATCAAACATTTCGACGACATGGCTTCGTCAAGGATAAAAACTGTAGTAGCCTATGCTGCTCGCGGAAGGGTAATTACATCAGTGTGGTTATGCACTGCAGGTATCGTCATTAATTTGGTGCACACGGTGCTCTCACTAGAACCACCATCCATGAGATCTTCAAAATGCTAACACTTTAGCGGCACAGCCCTCATAAACACCTAGGGTTTCAAACAGTCGAGATTGACAGACTTCGCGGGATGGCGCGGGCAAAAAGTAGGGGTTCAAAACCAGGTAAATGGGAAAATCAACAGCGAAGGAAACATTCGATCACAAGAAAACCACCGTAAAACCTCTCCATGGGCCTCATTATTACAAAGGAAAACCAGGTGCAGGCGGCATAACGGCCGCCTGCACCGCGCATTCATCCACTACGCGCGGGGCGAAACCAAAACGGCCGAGGTCAAAAGATACTACGCGGGGTCTATAAAGGAAAAAATGACTCCCCCCCTTCTAACCGCAAACCGTTATCCCAACCGGCAATTTTCAAAATGTAGGCGCAACATGCAAGGGGAAACGACTATGGAAACCCTAGCTGCAGGTGAAAACTCCGTGTGTGAGCGAAAAAGGGACTACGGGGACATAATCCTAGTAATACCCCAACCACATCAAAAATCACCCAATCAAAACCTTGAAAAGCACAAGGTAGGGCGGTAAAGATCCTACCTCGCAATGATGCGCAGCTGATGAGGCGACAACGGTTGAGCTTCCACTGACACCTGGATGCGGGTACAAGCACGGAGCTCCACAAGATTCGCGGGGTCGACAACGCGGAGAGGATAACGACAGCTCGGGCGCAAAACAACAATAAAAAATCCAAACCCCTGCCCCCATATATATAAAAGAGTCACACGTGTGATGGGTCAGATCGGGTGGGGAACGAAAGTGAAAAGTGCGGTGAGAATCCCAGACCTTCCGCAACGGCGAATAGAGTGCGTAAACAAAAGATCAGGCGCTGGCGGGAACCTATATCGGAAACCAAGAGCCCGGACTCGTCCGTAACGGCGGACGGTTACCATCCTTAACTCATCCGCAGCAGTGAATAAACACGTGAAAAATAACAATGATCGGGCGTCGGCGAGGACTGAGATCGGAGGCCGACAACTTGGACTCCTCTGCAACGGCGGGCATTCATAAGTTGAACTCCATCCGCAACAGCGGGAAGCGCGAAGTTAACGAGCTCCGATACGCAGCCGGAAGACAATTCAAAGCGCAGATCGGAGGATAAGATAAAGTCAAAGCCCAACATGATCCGCAACGGCGGACGCCCAGAGTGAAGTTCTGTCTGCAACGTCGGACGAGGGAGAACTCAACCCTTCCGATGAAGAATAAAAAACCACCCGAAACGTCAGAGAACCGAAACTCCCCCTCAACGGCGGGACAATAAAAAAACCATCCGCGGCGGTGAAGAATTGAAAACCACCCGCAACGATGAAATACAAAGCAGGCAACCTCCGCAACTGTGGGAAGAAAAAATGACTTCAAAGATATGCAAAAAGCAACGATGAGCTTGATAATGGAAGGGATCATTTTAAAGCATTAAAGGGGCAAAACAGATCGATTGATAGCAATTCAAAGTGCTGTAAAACATTCCAAAAATCCATAGACCAAAACCGAGAAGAAAAACCAACTAAATCAAAGTAGAGGAGGGTCCTAAAAATTTTTAGAATTTTGGGAAATTGTTGCAGGTGCAACAGAATCATGATCATTGACATTGAATTTGATATATCTGACGTTATGTCGAACATTTTCCAAACACAATTCCTAGCTCTAAACCTAGTGCAATTCCTAGCGTGGTTCCTTTCAAAATTTCTGGCATTATTCCAGGCACTATACCTGGCTCTATACTTGGCGCTATGTTGGATGTTTTCTAAGTGCAATTCTTGGATCTATACGTGGTGCTATGTTGGATTTTTTCTAGGAGCAATTCCTGGCTCTATACTTGGCACTATATTGAATATTTTTCCTGCCAAAATTCATGGCGCAATTCCTGCTACTAACCCTGGATTAATATATGGTGCTATGCTATTCAGGATATTTTTTTGGAGGCTATTCTTGGCATTATATGGGATGTTTTTGTGGACGATAATTGGGACATTGATCAGGATGCTAATTGGGATGATAATTGGGTTACTAATTGGGACGTTAATTGGAATGCTAATTATCATCCAAAATAACGCCAACTTTTAAAAAGGGACAATAATTGGGATGCTAATTGGGACGTTAATTGGGATTCTAATTGGGATACTAATTGGGATGTTAATTGGGATGCTAATTAGCATCCAAAATAGTGCCAACTTTTAAAAAGGGACACTAATTGGGATGCTAATTTGGATGCTAATTGGAATGCTAATTGAGATTCTATTGGGGATGTTAATCGAGACGCTAATTGGGACGTTGATTGGGATTCTAATTAGCATCCAAAATAGCACCAACTATTAAAAAGGGACTCTAATTGGGAAGTTGTTTGGGATGCTAATTGAGGCGCTAATAAGGACGCTAATTGGGATGATAATTTAGATGCTAATTAGCATCCAAAATAGCGCCAACTTTTAAAAAGGGATGAAAATAACGCCATTAAAAGCGTCATCCCGTGGAAAAGCGTCCACTTTGTCCCAAACATGATGAAAAATACACTAAAAGTGATAATGGATGCTTAAAAAGAAGCTAAAAAAGACGCTAATCACAGGGTTTTGTTGTAGTGATTATTATAATAAAGAGATACATGCTTCAATCTAATAACACATCTATTTTTAGGTCGACTAAAAAGGTAATAGAATAGTAGAATAGGAGAACAAGAATACCAGCTGAAAAAAGAAGACGAGGGAAGTGCTGTGTGACATGAATTCAAGTGTAGTTTTCTAAAGAAAAAGAACTAGAGCAGGCACAACAAAATAAATCCATCAAAGGAAAGAGTAACCAACCACAATGATTTAAACATCACAGGCTCAAAGAAGCCTAATAATAGTTTCATACCCAATATAGATATATACGGTGAGTATCAGATAAAATTCATTATTTTCATAAAAGTTTACAAGTGGAAGGACGGGGGGCCATGATCTAAACTCAATAGTATATTATTATTATTATACTATTAATATTTATTCACTAAGGCTGTATATATTATTATTATCAAATTTTAAGCTTAGGTGAGGTTGAAGGAAACTAATGGGAATATTGGCTTGGCTCAAAGGGAGACTTCTGGATCATATAGATCATAAACATCACCGATTTCTTGACGTTCTTGTGCCTTAATACCTACCGAGCTCTGGAGCCTTCACTGCATCTCATGATGAAAATGATTTTGACACTAAAATCACACATCATCACTACAAATTACAAATTTATTATTAATATTCAAAAATAGTATAAATGTTTATTTTTCATTTAATTTTAAATGAATTAATAAATGTGACCATCTATTATTTTTAAATGCGAGTACCAGTTTATTTCAGACAAAAGAAACTACAAGAAAGACCAAGCAAATGGTTCTGTGAGCAGCACTATATCTTGGTAATTGCTCACTTCATTACGATGAATTCTGTGAATACAGTAATATTCATTATTTAGTGAAAAAAGCACTTGTTTTTATATATATCCACATTCAAGCTCAAAAATATCTACGATGCGAAAACAAACAGTAAGGTATTACAATTCAGTTCCCCGGGTTTATAAAATTTAACTATTTAGCGCAACACCCTAGCTAAGATCATTACAATTCCTTTCATGATAATGTGTTTAAATAATAATTTAGAACACTAAAAAAAATAGTATATAAATTTAAGTTTCATATAAATGTAATATATATATATATTTCTAATTCTTAATTCTAATAAAATATTGTAATTTTCCATTTCATATTTCAAATTCTTGGTTGCACACAAATTTTCGAATAATTCCATACAAAGTTGGTAGATTTGAAGGGTGTAATATGCAGTATATAGTCACATTATTGTGACACTATCACAACAAAGGTTTTTAATCCCTTATTTATTTGTATATGGAATTTACTGTTTACATGACAGTGGGAGGAGGTTGTCCTTGGAGGAATGCTTTGAATAACATTAAAGATCTTTCTGGCTGAGAAAATGGCACTACGTGAGATGCTCCTCTTAGGGTGGTGAATATTAAAATATTTCCATAAACTTGCATCCAAATATAAGTTATTACAATTCAGTTCCCCAGGTTTACAAAATTTACTTCTTTAGCGGAAAATAACAGCTAAGATAATTACGCTCAGTTTCACGATAATGTGTTTAAATGATAGTTTAGAAAACTACAAAAAAGTGTATAAATTTAAATGTAATATATATATATATATATATATATAATTCTTAATTCTAATAAAATATTGTAATTTTCCATTTCATATTTCTAATTCTTGGTTGTAAACAAATTTTTGAATGATTCCACACAAAATTGGTAGATTGGAAGGGTGTAATATGCAGTATATAGTCACATTATTGTGACACTAAGCACAACAGAGGTTTTTAATCCCTTATTTATTTGTATATGGAATTTAATGATAGTGAGAGGAACGCCTTCAATAACACTAAAGATCCACAACAAAGGTTTTAGTACCTTATTTATTTGTATATGGAATTTAATGACAGTGGGAGGAATGCCTTGAATTACATTAAAGATCTTTCTTCCTAAGAAAATGGCACTGCGTGATATGCTCCTCTTAGGGTTGCGAATGATAAGATATTTCCATAAACCTGCATCCATCCTGCCACCTACAAAAACAATATCACTGCATCTATCCTACCACCTGTAAAACAATATCATAGCATTAATTCTTCAACTAAAGTGTAGATGTTCAATACTAATTCAAATGCAAGATATTTAAACAAGTTTCTATGACTTGCTTCCCTTGAAACCAGACACGTTAGGGAGATGTTCTATTTAGTTGCAGAGAATTACATATATTTTAAACACACTTACACATTCTATAAAGATAAAAATAACTTTGTGACGTTGGATTACAGAGTCTTTATTAAAGAATAAAAATTATATCGTTCACATCAAAGTGATCTTTATACTTGTAAATCAAGACCCGTAGGCCGGCCATGACAAGTTTACTCAGTGACGGAACTATTGGGATCTCTAAATTAATATTAAAGTATGTAAGTACTTTGTGATATTCTCATAAAACAATTTAATATTCTGATAAAAAAATTAACTGTCACTCGAACTGTTCAGAATCTTACAACTTGCAATTTAAATGTACACTGTTACCGGATGAACTGAGTAATTATACTTGATTAATATATTGAAAAAATCCAATTAAGGATAGATTTAAAGATATTGAAAGAATCCAATTAAGGTTAGATTTAAAGATCTTGAAATAAGAATATTGGTTTTCTATTTTTATATAAACTTCAAAAATAATAAAAAATTAATAACAAAAACACTAAGATATTCATTTTCTAGTTTGTGTTTTTTTAAAAGCATTAGTCTTTGATAAATTATCATGTAATAGAGATTTATGATATATTTGGAGCAAAGCTCTATATATCGATTTGGTTAATGATCCATACAATCTATGGTTGGACAAGTCTATTATTGTCCATAACATCATATTTTTTGGTACCAAATCCCCAACCGAACTAATCATAGAATACCTTGGAGCCGTTTGTGTTGCAGTTATTCTTACGGGAATTCAACAAGGAATATGAGGTGCAACATGTACTGATGGATGTATTTTAAATGAAATAATTACTTAACCTTAATAATTAACAATTCATAGGTTGAATATATATTGTAGTCATATTCATAACATTGAGAATGCAATCCATCTTCAATGGATTTGGAGGATTGGGATTATCGATTGTAAATTGTTTTTAGTGGAATAGTAGTTAAAACTAAGGAAATTGAATAGCCTTTAAACATTTTTTACTTTTCATTGTTAAATTATGGTAACCATGGTGAACTACCTGCAGTTTCCAAATTCAAGCAAACAACGACTCAGTGTGTGAATCCCAATGTCGTAGCCAAAATATGAGAATATCAACGGTTCATTTACAGTTACCTAGTACTTCATACAGTTATCTTGTTTCGACATCACTAGTTGAGGGAAGCCAAGGGAATATTTTTCATATTAACAAATATCATGAGCACTACAAGATTAACATAGAGAATAATGTGGGGTCATTGGCAAGTTAATACTGTATATAAAAACAATATTCAACAAATAATAATATTCACTTGATGAAGCAAGCCTCGAATGAACTTGTTCCAGCTTACATCAATCGACTCTTCTATCTACACGACCTGGTACTGAAGGTTAGTGCTTCGTAGGGAGATTGATAACATGCTCTTCTGGTACACATCTTGTTCAATGACTTTTTTTCAAAAATATTATTCAAGATACCGACCAATATATAAATATCTGGTTAATTCAAGATCTTAACCAATATACAAATATCTTGTTAGTTAAATCTTGATGGATAAAAATAGAAAGCTAAGCAAATGCAAATTTGAATTCAATTATTAAGCTAATTACTCCATAGTGAAGCACTGGCAGAAATTTTATGAAGTAATTGTCCTAGAGATTGGGATGAAAATATGCCTTAGTGCCTTTGTATACCATCCTCATCGTCATCACTTGCTTCAATGGATCTTGGAGTTGCAGGAAGCTGAACGACCATGGTAGTGGTAGATATCGTTGATGTTGATGCTACTTTATAACCCCATATCTCTGCTGGTTGATAATAATCACTTGGAGTACATGCAAGGTTCCAACTAACACGTAACACTTATTGTCAGAAATGTTAGGCATCTCAGAATTGTCACGTAGCAGAGTAGTCATGTCAGAAATGTCAGGTAGCAGAATTTGTCAGGAATATTGCAAACTAAAAAGATGATTTTACAACAAGAGCCACGTGGTGGCAATGTCCCCGACATTGCCACATGCGTTTGTTAGAAGAAAAATTGCCTCGGTAATAGTAAGAAGACACACTTTAAGAGTATTTTGGAGAAGTATCAACGGCAATATGACACTATTTGCAAAAAACATAGAAGTATAGAATTGTAAAAGAAAATCATTTGTTATCCATGATAGTAATCAACAACGTATTATTAAATAGAAATAAACATTGTCTCTTGTCATTAGAATAGAGACATTGTAAAGATTGTGTTATTAAAAACATAATTCAATTTCATTAAAAACGTTATGTGTTTCAAACTTTTGTGCTAACATATATAACAAACTAAGAACCATTTGACTCGATACAAGAACTTGATACAAGGTTAAATATCAGACTAATTTAACTCTGCTAATAATTTATGTGTTGTTGCACCTTGACTATGGTCATTTGTATTATTTGGGATTTTGGCTTGATGGTCGTTGGTTTGATGAGTTCAATGGTTCCACTTAAATTCTCAAGTATAAGAACATAAATTTAGTCTTGTGCACTCGATACAAGAACCTCATACAAGGTTAAATATCATACTATGTTAGATTGTTAATATAAACTTTTAATTTCTAGGATAATTTTATCTAACTTTTAAACTATTAAATAGGTTTCCTACTCAAATCAATTCCAAATATTGTTATGGGTCTGCACCCTTTTAAATTTACGTACTTGGCAATTCTTAACGATCATGTAAAAATGGCTCTAGTAATTTTTTTCTTTTTATTCAAAGTGCATTTCATATAAACAAATAAAATAAAACAAATATGAAAAATAAAAATTTCTACCATTTTAAACATATCAAATAAAATAATACATTGAATAGTGAAATAAATATTTCCCTAGTTGAAAAGAAACCACTCAACTTTGTTAAAATATCCAATCCTATAAATAATTTATAGTTTGATATACATACAAAATAATATGAAAAATAACATTACTAACATCCCCAAAGATACAATATATATTAAATCATGGTTAAGGTAATATACATTGTATATAATGTTACATCACTATGTAAAAAATAATTAAACACATAACACTTATAATTAAATTATGCACTTTTCCTCAAGGATATGGATTCAACTTTGAAAGATATCCTCGATTTTATAATTATGAATAGTATCGACGGAAATGTATCATAATTAAAAATGAATCAATATATACATATGTCCATAAACTAATTGAAATACACAAGAGTTTTAACTTGAATTTATTTAGCTTTTGTATTATGGAAGAAGTATGTGGTAACTAATTGTAAACAATTACTTAGTGGTGGGGATTTAATTATGTTGATGGAAGTCTAGGTTGGTGTATTTAACAAGATTTGTTGAGTGGTTTTATATATTTGTTTGGATTAAAAAAAACTAATTACAAAAAAATGTAATAATTGTTTGAAATGAATGGATTTAAACATATAAATCTTCTATTCAAATAAGGTTTGATACAAAGTTTAAACTAATTAAGGATCTACTTTCTTAGATCTTCACCAAGACATTATTCCAACCTATTGATTCATTTTCCTTGAGATCCATTTTCCAATGCTTGCTTAATCATTGTACATCATTTCCATGTTACATGAGAATGTAACATATTCTTTAGAATAAAGCAGTGTAATATGGATTGCTCAATCATTGTACATCATTTTCATGTTTTGTGAGAATTTCTACTATGTGTGTGATATTATTGAGAATGTCTACTATTCTTTTGTTTTTATGTTGTGAAGAAGCTAGAGTTGATTTAACTTTATTTTTATTATTTTTATTAGTTCATTTTATACACCGGTATAATTTTTTTATATAATATCATATTAACTGTTAACTATTAACTTTTATTTTCTCCTTCATAGGTAATTTGGATGAAAGAAGATCCATCTAGACACCACGTCAGCAAAAGATCAACTTCAATGAGGAATACCAGCATGTAAAAGGGAAGAGTGCACATATATTAAATGAAAAAATCGGTATTGTGAAGATTATAGGGGATCCCTTGAAGTTTTCCACACACTATATTGTGGGAGAGGAGACGAATGCATTTGTATAAAATGATCTTATGTGAAGTAAGGGATGTGGTCGTGAAGTAAATTAAAGATCGTTGAACTCCAAATCATAACATACTTGAATAAAAATTCCATGAATACTATAAGAGCTAGAGTAGGATACAATTTAACAAGTTCAAACATTCAAGCATGTTGAATGAAAGAGACACGGTTGGAAGTGGTAGAGGAAGTTGGTTAGATTACCAAAATCTATCGCTACGATCTCTCCATTAGCTAGCAAAACAAAGAGATCAAAATTATTGCTATATCATTGCGGGGTGAACTCACTAAAAAGATCAACAAAACCTTTAAGATATTGTATCAATTAGCTTTAATATTTATAGCCACCAAGAATCCTCAGGGACATGTTTTGCATGCAAGTTTGATCCGAATTTCAGGGTGAATATGGTCTAAATTCAAAAGTATGAGTCATAAAAGCATTTAATGAGAGGCCACACGCTCGCAGTCATCATAAAAGCATTAAACGAAGAAGCCACCCTCTCTCATCCATGGTAATTGACAACTCATGGTTTTGTTCCATGGAGATCTGAATTTCAGGGAGAATATGGTCTAAATTCGGATACATATGAGTCATAAAAGCATTTAATGAGAGGCCACACGTTCGTAGTCATCATAAAAGCATTAAAAGGAGACGTCACCCTCTCTCATCCATGGTAATTGACAACTCATGGTTTTGTTTCATGGTATGGCTTCAAGGCACATTGTACCTCTCTCATCCATGGTATTTAACAACCCATGGTTTTGACCCATGGTATTGCCCCAAGGAAAATTGTAATAATGTTATAAAAATACTCTATGCCTTCTCAATAAAGCATTCAAGGATTTTTGACATCCTCCACTTCTCTTATTCTATTACGTTATTGGGTTACTGGTTCTGAGTGTCTTTCTTAGTATGGTTTGAGAGGTGAGGCTCAAAGAACTCTCTTTGAGCCTCACCCCTCCATGTGGGATATTTACTCTATGTATGTTACTCTATGCTTCAAATGTTAACAATTTTGTAGCTTTAATCTCCTCCTATCTTGGCATCCATGCCATCTGGGTCTCAGCCCCCGAGATCGAGATCAAAGTTCTTGTTGGCATTTCTAATTTGTGTAAAGCTCAACATCCACCTACACTCTCTGACAAGTTATGGCCAGTGTGACAGAAACAATGAAGGAAGATTGCATTCCCCCTCCATGAACTATAGTGAGTTGTGCAAATTTCTGTGCAAGTACTTATCCCTCAAAATATTTGAAAATAGGCAAAACTACTTCTCCAAATGAAGACGTTTTCAAAGAGCTCCTTCCAAGTTTTCCTTCTGAATTCCATTTACCTTGGCTTACCGCAATACAAACAATGATTAAACAGTATAATCTCTACGGTTTTTTAGAATATATGCTAGACATATCAAGTATTATTATTATTTCTCATTCTATTTGTCTATGTAAAATTTCTTTCCAATGGTTGTTGGATAAGAGGACAAAGAATCTTTCCAATGGTTATTAGATAAGAGAATGAAGAATCGTAATTCTTGGTGGGAGTTGATCCATTGACTTGCTTTGAAGGGGAGAACCTTAGCATTCCCATAATTTGTGTTGTGAGTTCTGTTTGATTCCACTTTTATAGAGCTATCATTCTCTCAGGAAACAGATTTTGAATAATCTCTTGCACCCAAAAAATCACCCATCCTGGCTTGAACCTTGCCGCCAGAAAAATCATAGGGAAATGCCCCTCTACCTTTGCCATAAAGGAAAAAACTTGAAATATTAATTGTCATCATAAATTCTGAAAAAATCTAACAAACTAAAACAAATTATTAATGATACATAAAATTATATTGATATGAGCTACTTACCTAGAGATAAGCTGGGATTCGATAGTGACTAGAAATGAAAAGCTTAAAAACATAAAACCTCTGGATGACATCATAGAATATCAAAACAAATGAGTTGTCATCACAAAGAGAAGACGCGAGATCTATATCCAATATGATCATTTCAATCATAGTATAAAGTCTTATACCTAAAATTCGTGTATCCTTCATGAAAATAAATTATATTGTTTATTTGTCTTCAATCTTGTTTTTTTTGCTTAATTTATAACCGCAAGTGAACTGGCTTGTTGCAATCACTTGTTGCAAAATAAGAAGTGAGACAAAACCATGTGCCTTACCACAACTCTTATTACTCAAAAGTGCTGATGGCTAACAGTGAAATCTGCTGCTACATTGAAATCAAACATGAAAATTGGAAATCACAAATAATCATATACTATAAAAAAAATTTATATTAAGAAAGTACTACTACATTGAAATTAAACATGAAAATTGAAAATCACAAATAATCATATACTATATAATATATATATTAACAAAGGAAGCTGGATAAACGAAATTATGGAAAACACATGTTGGCTAGCTCATAGTGAAATTATCAATCATGTCTTGGCCATACAAACAAATTTTAAGATAGTTATCGCAAAACAAACAGTTCTCAAGGTGAAAGCTAGGAATCACAATTATTTATATAGTATAAAATTTTATTAAGAAAAGCATAACCTTCCAATGGATCAACTTTATTTGGCTATACATAGTTGTATTGCAGAGTACCTCACAACCTTCCAAAGATCATAAACTTTTCCCTCATAATGAGATATGGTAACAATAAACCAAAAGCATCAAAACATATCCGATGTCTTGTATCCTACCCAACCCTCCCTTGCTCTGGCCTATTACAGAAATAAAACATAAAGAATGTAGTTTTCAAACTATCTAATTGAGTGTGGACTCTAAAAGTTGGTCTATGTAGAGAAGTCGACCAAATTTGACACAAAAAACTGCCATCTAAACTAACCTATGTAGATAATAGGGACAAACTTAAGCAAACCCACAAGTGATTTGGACTTAGAAAACTAGTTAACATCAATTTTAAGAGACCTACAAAACCATCCCCTTGTTAAGGCTCCCTCAATGCATAACACATAATATAATATAGTTCAACAGACATACTTGAGATGAGACGAAGAAGCCCGCCTATGAGAACGTATTGTAAGTAGTATAAATGAACCTAAAGCTTTAAATTTTAGCAGGAACGTAAAGTTGTAAAGTATAGTTTGAGAAAATGAAGCATTAAAAATCGCTACCTACCTAGCATCATTGATAATGAACTCAAGGCCAGAACTACATAACGCTTCTCTGTTAGTTTGCCGCAAAATCAACACATCTGTCTTTTATTCATTATTTAGTGAAAAAAACATTTGTCTCTCTCTATGTATATCCACACATTCAAAGCTGGGAGATTGTCTATATATATCCACATTCAAGCTGGGAAATCTCTGCGGGGAGAAAATCAACAGTAAGTTATTACAATTCAATTCCGCAGGTTTACAAAATTTACTTATTTAGTCGCCAGACACCACCACAGGTTTACAAAATTTACTTATTTAGCTGCCAGACACCAGCGAAGATTGTCTTCAATTTCTTCTTCATATAAAAAAGCAGCAGCGCTGTCCGTCTCTGATAGGGCGGTTTTGAATCCCGGCAATCCATTGGAAACATCTGCTGTGGTAATCCAGTTGCTGTTCCCTTTAACATGATGAACTACATGTCTATTAGCGGTTCCGTTCCAATTAACATATGCATCACCACTATACGAATGTCCATTTCCATTGATGGAAAATCTATTTGTTGATGCTTCCCCATTTTATATGTTGTAAAGTTGGCAACTTCTTCTAGTTAGATCTACAGAATTGTAACTCTTTGAATCAGCAACTCCTCTGCTTTATTCTCCATAGGCTACCCTATCTTCTTGCAAGCAGCGATCAGCGATCTCCTTCAAGTCGTATCTCTAAGTGATGTGGTGATTTGGAAATGGCGTCACTTCTTGGCAATTAACCTTTCACAACACGCAATAAATAAAACACGTTATCACTCAAAATACACTCCCACACACATTTATTTATAGAGATTCATCTCCAATGGCTATCACATCTTCCCAGGAACTCCCGTGGGAACTCCAGCGAGGGATTAGGTTCAGCCAAGCTGGGATACATGTCAGAAAACATGAAAGCAGCTATTACATATAAATAATAATTTTACTACCCATAATATACATTACACATTGTTTCACATAGATGTACAGTGGAAAATAAAAAAATTGAGAGAATATCTCAATAATCTCTTACAAAATGTCAAATCAATTTCAAATTTAACACAAAGTACTAATAAAAATCAATTCCAAACTTAACACCCACTACTAATGAAAATATTATTTCTAACCAAAAAAAACAACGCTAACAAAAGAAACAGTACTAATGAAAACATTATCTTTAACCAAAAAAATAGAGCTAACAAAAGGAACAGAGGGATCCCTCGATGTTATCTCCTTTCGTTGCACTCTTCTCAAATTGATTGTTCTATAGGAACTTTGAGTTCAAATGGCATGAATGCCAAAGGTTGTAACAAAACCCAGATCCTAAAGGTGATTCGACCCTTTTTCTTCTAGCAGTGGTCGATGTGGACATAAGCATGGCTCCTCACACCCAACAAATCTACATCTAGGATAGCTCCAACATGGGCTCAGCTTATTAATAGTCATCTAAACTGGTATGGTTGTAGGTTTAATACGTTCTCAGCGTAGTGTGTGAAAGACTCCAGTCATGTTTGAATATCAAGTAGCACGGCGATAATTAGCATGCGAAGACTCCACTTATGACTTATCTGCAGCAATCTCTGCAGACAATATATTGTCTCGAGTTTATCAAATATTCAGCCTTCAAAAATCGCATCAGCATATTGTTTGTGCTGAATATGCTTCGTTTAAACAGTTTGTGACCTTTAATATTACTGCCGACTTAGAGAAGACCCATTGAAAGGAAAATAAATGAGTTTGCGATCGACTGGATGAAGCAAAGCATCTCCACGGGTGTATTGAATGGCGATGTCAAAAGCAAATTAGGACACGGGCGAGAGCAAATAAGGAATTTCCCTATGCATAAGACTGCGATTGTATCATGGTCTCATAGCAAGTGTAGAAAAACAATATGAAAATAAACGGTTACATTGATATTGTTATGGATGGAGTGGAGCGCAGCCGAGATTTGAATATGCCCGAGAACAACAAATGCTAGAGATGTTGGAAGCACAGACTAAGAGCGAAGGGCGAGTTTGAAAGACAAGAAAGGAAGAGGGGTCTTATAACGGTGGGGAGGGGCACTCAGCCTTATCATAACATTATTGTTTGACTAGGGAGTGAGAATACATCCGTCATTACACAGAGACAGATATTTCCTGAGCAACTCCATTCTCTGGCCTGTCATGTTAAGGTTAAAAGGTAAAGACACCCAATGGTTAATGCCACAGATTACGAGGGCTACATTTTGACTCCATTCTCTGGAAACACACCCATTTTTAATGCTGGCATACACTAACGTTGTGAACAATCTTGGAAAATACACCAGCTTTTAATGTTTGTAGACTATTTTGCTAATGGCGTGAAGCAACACATTTAACATTTAACATTTAATATGTTGACGCCTCTGAACCCAATCTAACTATATATTTCATCGGTTCTATAGTATGAACCCAATCTAACTATATATTTCATCAATTCTATACTAATACACTATGTAGACTTGGTGAAATTCCATGTACCTTGCCACGTTACATTCAACCACTTAACCACACATCAATACAAATTGCAGGTTTGTCAGGGTGTCATATTCGAGGGTAAAATGAAAAGGTATTTCACAATAAGATCGTGGATGCAAAAAAAAAATTAGGAAAATCAATTTATTTGTGTGTAAATACATAACATAAAATATCAAAACTGAAACTTTTTTAGAGGCACCGAGTAATAACAGAGTGGATACGAACAAACTATATCATAAAAAATTGCAATTCATGTGGCACAATTGTCAAAGCTCAATTGATTATGTAATTCCCTACAACGCACTCAATAATGCATTATTACTCTGCCACCAAGAAGATGTCTAATAAACGAGACTCTGATATATTTACAGCATTGTTGACATCACCTCGCCGTCGGGTCTTGGGGCACAGGAACCCAGGGCAACGTCACCTCCACCAAACCAATGGTAGCCTAAAAAAATACAATTAAAAAATAAACTTAAATAAAATTTGTACCGAATATTGCAAAACCTTAATCTAAACTCTCATAATTTTTAAATTACTTGAGATTAATATACATGAGTGATTCATATATATCCCCTTGTGGGGGACATAATAAGAGGTTTCATGTAAAAAAGTTAGGAAAATAGATTGATTTTTGTATTAGGAAAATAGATTGATTTTTATACAAAAGTATAGCATAAAAAACAGGGTTGTGGCACAATTGCCAAAAACTAGTCTAAAACACCTGCTTGCAGGGAATAATACTAAATTAATTACAATATATATAAATCACCCCAGTAGATTATTATGTTAGCAAAACTTAAACATAAAAAAATCAAATCCTCCGACTAGACAAATAACGTAAAAATCATTAAATTAATAATAATAATATAATTTTTGATATATCTATAAAATATTTATTTAAAAAAAAGTTTTAATAAATAAATTTTAGAATAAAAAATCACTAAATCAATTACCATAAATCAAATATTACCTTGAATTAAATTCTTACTACGTTGAATAAAACTTAAACATAAATGTTTGTTTAGTGAACATGTATAATTATGCCATGCAATGCATTGTTTTTGGAATCAACATAAAAAAAATTCTTGAAACTTCTCAAATGCCTCAAGAGCTTCACTGAGAGAACATATCTTTGCAATCTAGATGGTATTATGGGTGATTAAACTAACGTCATTTTTATGCATTTCTGCCAACAATTACCACTTCTTGTCGAATTTCCTCTTCCTCGTAAGAATAAACAACATCTGATCCAAAAGAAAAATTGCAGAGCTTGGAGTCCATTTTCATTGCTATATCTTGATCTTTTCAGCGCTCTTTCTACCAGTTCATTAGTGAATTGCATTAATGAAGGTACCATACTAATATCTGAAGGAGAGTGTGCATTTATAAATTTAAATATTGTTCTTGGATCCATGGATGCATGTCCATGGTGTTCATTCCCTCATATGTGCTCTGAAAACCCTAACATAGAAAGTGGTTGTATAATTGTCATAGGTAGACTGTATCATTTGCTATTAGAGCGGGTTCCTTTCTGGCCTCGGAACTTACCTTCCTCTAGGGGTAATACCCTCGTTAGGTCTCTTACAAGGCTAGGAAAGAGAAGTCCCCCAAGATATCGTACAAGAAAGTGCGATTCTTCAAGCTTCACGACAATAATCCATGCCTATTACAATGCTTTCTATATTATGAAACATTTGAGCCATATCTTAAAACAACAAAATTTACTCATCTGCATCCTTGGAGCCTTGTAGCAAGCATTGTCCAAGTTTTATCTGTTTTACTAGGACATTTTCAAATGTTCTCTATTGAGTATGGAATTGCTCAAAACACATCATAAAACATTATATGGGGATAAGGTTCAGCTGAATTCTCAGTTTGCAAGACAGACCCCAATCCCCATTCGGAGGCAAGACGACCATGGTGGAATTCGAGAGATGTAATCTCATTGCTAAGAAAATCAAATGGCAACTAGACCTCATCGTCATCCAAGTTCAATAACATAAATCTCCTCCACACACCATTAAATATACCAAACCAAAACTTACAAAGATCTGGGATTAACCTAAAACCGACAGAAGCATAAAATTGTCAAACACTAAATCAACACTGTTGAATTCAAAAATTCAATATGACTAATGAAAATATGTATATTTGACAATGAACAAAAAATATATCCCATTTACCTATATCCAGCTTTTGAGGGCAATGTCGAAGTTGTCCCCAAGAGAAATGGAAGTCAAGGCTAGAAGCCACAACAAGAGAACATTGATGGGATCTGAAAAACTCAAAATGTCTTTGCTCTCATGATACACTTATTAGAATTCAATGCGATGATGTGGAGTTTTAGCCTATGAATAGGTTTATCAAGGTATTATAGAACAGGATATGAAACCAATTTTGTAGCATGGTTGTTCTACTTGGCCAGGTAAAGAATGATTACCATGTATTGGGAATAAAGGTTCCTGTAACACACCAAAAAATGGTAAATAGAATAAAAACATTTACATGCATTGCTTTTATAT
This sequence comes from Pseudotsuga menziesii, assembly GCA_001517045.1. Lineage (NCBI taxonomy): Eukaryota > Viridiplantae > Streptophyta > Pinopsida > Pinales > Pinaceae > Pseudotsuga > Pseudotsuga menziesii. Next base: position 166,604 of record LPNX010954126.1, read on the forward strand.
TTACTTAGCATATTTCTATGTTTTACTTTTTCTATTTTTAATATCTTTGTCCTCTTGGTTACGACAGGCTTTGTTGATGATTACAATGGCTAGATCCTTCCAGAACCCTCATCCATGTCTACGCATGTGATGCACTTTATTTATACCCATTCTTATTTAGTTTATCTTTATAATAGGTTGAACTAGCCTAAGGCATGGGATATTATTCATGGTCTTGACCCTAGCCAGTCAATTGCATTTTATTTTCAATGGTCTTGGCCTTATCATAGTTTATACTATGTGTGTAAAGACCTACCCCTCAGTGTGAGAAGCTTAGGGTTTGTAAAGTGTATGGTTCTCCATATGGTGACCTCTTGCTATCAATAAAAGGTGAGGGTTTACATACTTATCGTTGGCATGATACTATATGTTTTGACCCTAATACATTTATTTATGGTCCTTAATGTTCATGATGTAAATACCATATCATATGGTTTTACAATGATTAAATATTACAAAGCATGAGCCTAAACTATGCTTGTAATACCCTAGTTTTGACCCCTTGTTATTTAATTGCACATAATGTAAATATTGTATTTGAATCATGGCGAGGAGCTCAAGGCCAAGGTCCTGCCAATGATTGATTTTTAATGGATAGGTGATCAATATTGATACCTATGGTTTTTGTGCAAATTCAAACACAGTAGATATATCATGTAAATGTACAAATTAATATAAAACCATAGCTAGCTATGGGACTACAAACATTAAAGATATGGGGGCATAATTCCACAAGGGATAGGGTGGGGAGATGTACAGCATATGCCTGGTGAGTGATTATAGGTTCAATCCTCATGAAAACCCTATTTGAAAACCTTCGTTGTTTTGTCGCACAAGTCACCCAAGCAGGCAGAAAATTGGAATTAAATCCTTTTGGATAGAAATTTCGCGCCTGTTGGCTGATGTTAAACAACTTGCTAGTTGAAACAATGGAATTTTTATGGGTCATTGGATATGTGTTCCCACCAGATCAACAGTGGAATCCAAACTTGATGAAGAAGATTACATTGGATTTTCGCACACATCAAGAGTTTGTTAAGATGTGATAGTTGAATCAACGAAATCATTGAGGGCCATCGATCTATTTGATGTTTGAGCTCAGTTGTAGATCTATGTAAAAGTTACCCGTTCTTTGGCCATCTACCTTGGTTTGTTCCCGGTACTCAAACATTCAATTTTCTTGCAGGAAAATAGTTGAGGCAGTTAATGCCTTCGGCATAGCAAGGCATGGCAGTCTGATCGCTTGACTGACAAATCCTGAAAGTCCGTACATCTATAGCCTGGGAGGCCACGTTCTTGCTTCTGCAGTAAGTAAACCCGCATGGGAATGCATTCCCATTCCCTCATCCCTGATTAGCATTGTTCGTGGAGCATGCGGGGGGGAGAGTTGTTTTATGTTCATGCGCATTGTGCGTTCATCCTGCTAACAGAACCGTGTTTTGTTTTGGGTTGTTCACCTGTTGTTTACCATTCTCAGCCACGTAGAGGTTCAATGGTCTTCTTGTTTTGTTGAGTGAATGAACAATGGAGATCACTCTATTTTATGAGCAAGTGTGGTCATCTGTGGTTTTCCCAATTTTGTTGTTCAATGGTTTCCTATGTCACAAAGTGAGTGTAAGTATGTTTGTTGTGTTTCCTTGTGGATTGTTGTGCAGTGTATCCCTATTTTGGTTTGAAGGTTTAGGAGTGGAGGATGGAAATAATTGGCTGGTAAGCCTAGTAAAGAGAGGAACCACACAAACATATCAAGAGGGGTTGGTAAATCCATCTTGCACACCTGATAGAACACTAGAGGGAAGGTATGGACTAAAGGATTGGATAACAGAGAAAGGAATACTTCCTTTTGTTGGGTGGGGTGGATTCATGGAGATCAAGCTAGATCTAGTGTAGGTATCCTTAGCTCTGGGGTTCATCTCACTACGCCAGCAATTCTACCTTTCCATTACCTTAGCATCCTGATAATCCCAACTGCTAGTTGGTTTGGTTGTGTCCTATTGTGTTTTGGCTTGTTTCCTTAGTATCCTGTGAATCCCATTTGCCTATTGGCCTGGCTAGATAGTCTATTAAACCCAACTGTTATCTGGTTGACTGTGTTATGATGTATGTTGGTTGTGTGTGAGCTTGTTGTCCCCTATTTCCTTATGGAAATCATGCCCAATTTGGGGGTGGCAGTGTGTTGAGATATTAATGAACACACTGGCCTATGGTTGGGTGGAACATTGCAACGACATAGCTAGTTGTGGAACAACTTAATCATCAAGATAAGTATCTATGTTACTTTGTTTATGCAATGTAGTTTCTTATGAATGAATAAAAGGGTTGTGTAGAATGATTATGAATATGATGAATTGTTATTCATGTTGAATGCTTATTGATGATCAAGTAGAGGTTTACTTATGTATGAATTTCCCTGTAATTGCTTGTTTATGCCTTGTATGGTTTATGCATTTTACTTCTGTATATACCTTGTGTTTTTGGTAAAGCAATTTCCTAAGTTCATGGAGGATAGAAGCATGTACAAAGATAAAAATGCATCTGAATTTTTGTTTCCTCCCCTTGGAATCCTCCTACGCAAGGTGGAAGGCAGAACCAGAAAATGGAAAGTTGGACAAGGAATATTATGGTGTTCCCGCACCCCAGGATCCACAACGTAAGGTGGAATTTGGGAGGTGGGAGAAAGAAGCTTAAATCCAATTAGAATGTGGAATTTCCGAATTCTAGGATCATCCTGCAGAAGGTGGAAGGTGGAAATCAAGAGAAAAGATAAAAGTAGAAAGCAAGTTTTTCGACTTCCGGGATCTGTCTACAGAAGGCGGAAGGTAGAACTTGGAAATCCGGAAAAAGGTTATGGTGAATATTTGGTCTTCTAATTCCCAAGTTCCGCACTAGAGGGAAGAAAGGCAGAAGGAGAAAGGTAGAAACAAAGATAGAGGTTCTTTCATTTGATAGTTTTCTGAGTTCCAAAGTGCAGAAAGAGGAAGTGCGGAAGGAAAAAGGTGGAAAGGCTGTTGAATGTTCTGTCGCACATTTGAGTTTCTGATTTCTAAGTTTCGAGGTGAGGAAGGCAGAAAATGGAAGGGAAGAATGTGGAAGGAGGAAGGGTCACTGAAGTGTTGCATCACACTTGGCATTTCCAATTTGTGAGTCCTAAAGTGCGGAACGCGGAGAGTAGAAGTGTGGGAGGTGGAAGGTGGAAGAGAGATTAAGTATTGTGCGTCCAAATTTATATTTTCAATTTTCAATTTTCTAAGTTGGAAGGGAGGAAGTGTGGAAGGGAAGAATGGAGACTACAGAAAAACAGGTTTAGTGCGAAATAAGTCATTCCGGTCATAGAAAGGATGTTAGGATATTTAGACACTTAGTAGTTAGTTAAGATCAACTTGTGTAATATATCCATTAGGTAAAGTGTGTTTCTTTAGTATGCATTAGTATGCATTTGTAAATATTCTAATCTGACGGTCACAATATGTTCTAGACATAAAGTGATCTGACGGTTCAACTTCTCTTAGATCATACCTACCATTGATTCGTGGCTTAACACCCGATTGGTCCATGATCTCTATTTAAAAAGCATGGAGGGTATTTGACTAGTTGATTGATTATGAGAAGCTCATGTAAATTTCTTTCTTTTGCGTAATAAATTGCTCCAAGTAGCTATTTAGCTCGGGCCGTGGACCGTTTCCCTCTCGAGGGTTTTAACCATGTGACAAACATCGGTGTATTGATCTGTGATATATTTGTGTTAAGTAGTTGCTCTAGGTGTTCGGTCTTTTGGAAGTAACCTGTGTACCCGGACATGGTTTCAGAGCGTTTATGAAGAGCTGCTTTCGGTTTTGATCAAGAGCTGGAACTGGTGTTGTCGAAACTTTAAAAGTGTTTCTGGTTCTATATTTTTTATGCATTTGTGGGTTGTGGGAGCTATTCCATTGCGTCCAGAGTGTCATTTCCATTGGGAAATAGTTTTTGTTTCATCGAAAACCATTTTTTGTTTGATCCAGAAACACTCATTTCAAAAAATCTGAAGGTATAATGTTACAGTGACGGATTTATTTTATCTTTTTAAAAATATCTCATATTTTATCAGTTTTAATATGAGATCTTTACAAACCTGAAAATGTAGACTTTTCGGGTAAGCTAACCAAGATCTAATCCCATTGTGTGGAAAAGTTTTTTTGGTTTTTTTTCGGTTTTTTTGTGATTTGCAGGAAAAAAATGCAAGCACGAAGACCGAGAGAGAAGAGTAAAAAAAAAGCCCCATTTCTCTTTCCATTCTTTTACATACTTTTTAAACTTAGCTCACTTGGTTCAAAGTTTTTTTATTCCTCGTTAAGTCTTGAGTTCAAGTCTTATCTAGTTACTTTTTAGTGCATGCAATTTCTATTTTCAAGTTACTTATTGTAAAAGTGCATCTCACTTAAATAAAATAAAATAAAAAGTGAGACACTTAAGTCTTTTAATTTATTGTTGCACTATTTAAAAGTAACATTATTGTAAAAGTGAACATCATTCATTTTACAAAAGTGATTCACTTAAAAAGCAACTTTATTGTAAGTCATTGTCAAAGGTTCATCTTGGGAAGAAGGGGGTCCTTTTTTTAGTTGGTCAAGTTAATATCTGCCACGTCACTATTGGGGACATCTTTAACATTTTATTTGACCAAGCATAACTTCATCATCCAGAATCAGTTTTCAGTTTCGTTTTTTTAAATAGCCTAATTTTTTGAGCTCTTTGCATCCAGATAGTTAGTTTCTATTTTTTTAGCCGTTATTTTATAGTATGGCCGCCCCTTGTGATATTCTACTTACCAGTTCTAACTATTTCTCATGGAAATATCGTATGGAAGATGTTCTACGAAGTAGGGGAATTTTCATAATTACCTCAGGGAAAGAAACAGAACCCAATGATGATGATAAGAAAATAAAATAGGAAAATAGATGTGATGAAGCTCGTGGATTTATTGGTATGTCAATCTCTATGGATTTGCGATTCCATATATCTGGAATTGATAAACTTGATAAAGCTTGGGAAAAGTTGGAATCTGTGTTTGGTCAACACAATGAAATTCGAGGTCATCAACTTGAGAATAATTTGATTTTTTTGAATCCAAATGATTTTTCATGCATTCAAGATTATTTATCTAAGTATAAAACCCTTAGACTCCTATGAGAAGAATGCAAGATTAAGAAAGAAGACAAACAATGTATTTATCATGTTCTTTCCAAACTTTGACCTACATATTTTGTTTTTGTATCTACATTTTACTCTATGAAAGCATCCTTGAATGCAGCTAGCTATCAGGAACCTACTCTTGAATTATTTTGTTATTCCATAATTAGAGAGAAAGATAATATCATTCTTATTGGAATAATTAACAATGCAAATACATCTAGGAAATCCTTATTGTCCCAACAAAAAGAAAATTCCAAGCCTCCCAAGAAACAAAACTTTCAGAATAATAATAAGCCAAACAAGGGTCCCAAACCCTCTCAGTCAGCTCCTTCTTTAAAAAATGACAAAGGATCAAAGACGAGAGGTAAGAAGACTGAGCATCATTGCAATTTTTGTGCGAAAGATAATCATGATGAATCTATGTGTTTCAAGAAGATGGAAGCCTTGGAAGCAACAATGAAAAAGCACCACATCAGCCTAGATTCATCTTCAAAATATACCTCTCATGGACATGCACTTTGTGCTTTTGGTTACTCTTATACTACATCTTCTTCTTCTACTTCAAATGAATGGCTCATTGATTATGGATCCTCTTATCATATAGCTAAGGATCAAGCCATCTTTTCTACTATGCATGAATGTAACACCAAACAAATATATGTTGGTGATGATAGATCTCTAAGTGTTGTAGGATCTGGAACAATTCCAGTAGAAAATGGTCATTTTAGTGATGTACTATGTGTTCCAAGAATATCCTGCAATTTGTTATCAGTCTATCAAATTACTCATTCGGGTGAAGGTAAAACTGTGTCGTTTACACCTCACCAAGTTGTAATCAAGGATTTTAAAGATCCTAAAAAATTCCTTGCTACTAGAATTGTTGATTATATTAACAGGTTGTACAAATTTAACAACTTTGGGTCATCACCTTTTCCTTCAGATTTTGTTGCTCATAGTGATAACTTGAGCAAACTTTGGCATGAGCGATTTGGTCACTTAAATTATCGCTCATTGCAACAACTATGTAAAGACAATATGGTGATTGGTCTTCCGATGGTATCTTGCAAGGATGGTGTTTGTTCCGGTTGTGTGCTCGAAAAACATCATCGGGACATTTTTGACAAACATGCCTCTTGGCACACCTCGGTTCTATTGGAGCTTGTGCATAGTGACTTATGTGGTCCTCTTCCATCTGCTTCCTTTTCTGGTTTCAAATATTTCTTAACTTTCATTGATGACTACTCCAGACGCACTTGGATTTACTTCCTAAAACTTAAGAGAAAAGTATTTAACATGTCCTTGGCCTACAAGGCCCTTGTTGAAAAACAATCTAGTCATCAAATTATTAAGTTAAGATCTGACAATGGAGGAGAATATGTTAACAAAAACTTCACTACTTTCTGCACTGAACAAGGAATCCAACAACAACACATTGTTCCATATACACCACAACAAAATGGTGTAGCTGAATGGAAGAACCGCACTTTAAAATAAATGGCTAATTGTATGATCCAATCTAAGGGACTAAGTCTTCAATATTGGGCTGAGGCCATAAATTGTGCAAATTACATAATTAATTGCACACCAACTAAAGTTTTACAAGGTATAACACTGGAAGAAGCATGGAGTAAAATTAAACTAGATGTAAGTCACTTCCTTATGTTTGGTTGTGAAGCATGGGCTCACATTCCGGATGAAAAACAAAAAGCATTGCACCCTAAAAGTGAAAAGTGCATATTTGTTGGTTATTCAGAATATGTAAAAGGTTATAGACTTCTTCAGCCACATTCTCATGATATAATCATTAGAAGAGATGTTAAATTTGATGAAAATCTCTTGGCCTGCGAGCCTAACTTGGCGGGTGTGCCATCTTTGGCCTGCGAGCCTAATTCGGCGATTGTGTCTTTTTCTTCCTCTTCTTCCAACTTTGTTGACAAGTTTCCAACTCCAGTTTCTAATGATGAAATTAAGGATGAAAATCCACCTCCGCTTACTCATGTTCCTCCAGTTACACCAACACCAATTCTTCCTCGATGGGTCCTATTGGAGGAGCAAGTCGATAAGTCAACTTGAACGATAGCTGACTTAGTCGATCAGCCGTCTAAGTCGATCAGCCGACTAAACTAGAGATTAGGTCGGCCACCTAAGGTCGTGTAAGTTCACTGAACCGATAGGTAGTTATTTTGCAACTATTTTGTAATCATATATATTAGGTTGTTGAGCTAGATGAGAACTCAGTTCAGTTCTCTTTGTTGTATGGACTCATTCATGTAATATAATCTGTTAATTCACCTATTGGTTCTTATCTCTTGTCTCTGTTATATATGTATGTTTTAGTATGTATTATTTGTAACCTTATGTGATCTATGAGATTACAACATTGGTTCCATTGCCGGTAGTACATGTCTGAAATGTATGTAAACAGATGATATCAGAACAGGAGATTAAGGACTGGTGGGAATGTAAAGTTTCAAATTATTTGTAGAATTACGCACGAAGGAACAAATTAACAATCGCACAAGAAAAAGAAAGATTCTTTACAGAAACACATGAGAAGTTTGTAGAATCAGTGCCCCAACTTCTAAAGAAACTCTTGGATGAAAAAGCCAGAAGGGACTAACGACCAACAGTTGCTGGAAAAATTGATCCAAGGAGGTATAACAAACTTGTCGAAGTTGTTCAAGAATATCGCCAACGACTTCTATGAGGAGCAAGCAGTAGAAGAAAGAACTTCGGTGAAAACCGTCCAGGAGAAATTTTACATAGACCTCACTGAGCAATTTCTGTGCTCCTTACCGACCCTGTTGTTTAAATTTATGACCGATAAGGGAGTAGGTCATATCATCGAACCTTGTCCATAACTTCACGAACTGCCATCAAACTCTAACTAGGCAGAAAAGCAAAAGAGGTGGAAAAAATTCATTGCAAAAATGGAGTGGGAATAATTCCTAAGCAAGTAGAACAAACTATTCAGGGTTTCTAAAAATGTCGGGTAGGCTATGGGGGGGTAGCTGTTCATATGTCGAGATAAAAGTGGAGTGGATTCTAGTTGACTAGAAGCAAATACCATTCACCAGTAATGAGAATTATACCAAAAGGGAAATCAAGAGAATATTATCACACAATGGTATGTCAGACATTCAGAAAATAGAGAGGGAAGAGAGACAACAAAGGAGGGAAGCAAGAAAAGAAAGAGTCTTAGTGTTGCATAGAGGAAGGAGTCCTAGGGCGACCGACTAGGAAGGGAATCCACCAGAGTCGGATCATGACCGACATGAAGAAGGCGTGGAAGCAGAGGCATCCCCTATGAAGGAAGAATTGTGGATAGAGCAGCCAGAAGCTCTCCAATTAAGAGCTCCCCATGAAGGAACAACCCTCTCTCCATTGAATCCGTGTACCCGAATACAAACTATTGTCGAAGAGGACCTTCGACTACGAGCTGGTGAATTTGGTATATGGAGTTGACTAGATGAAGAGACATGCACTGGACGACACCTCATTATTCGTCGACCAGAGGAAGGAAATTGGGTTACCTTTCAAGTGGTACCCTCCAATCGAAGTATCCACTTACTCTCACCGACACATGAAGGAGCACCCCCCAGCCAAATACAGCTTTGGAAGACATAGAACATTCATAACTGCATACAAATAGTTGCGGTGGTCCATCGACAGAAGAAGTTGACATCAACCGACTGTCGGTCGAAGAAGAATCGACAACCGACGAGAACGAAATTTCTGTTGACCATAGTCCCGAAGAGACGAATAAAACAATAACCCCACCACCCCCACCCCCACCTCCACCACTGCCACCTCCTGATAGCAGTGACAGTGATTCCAACATGGGTCATGTGTCAGTACACATTCCTCTATATGAGGGGGATGAGGACCCCAGACGACACTGGTTCGTCTGCGAGTCAACTTGGGAGGCTAACCAAGTTATGGATGAAGACAGACAGATGGCATAGTTCACCGGTGCCTTGAGGAAAAGGGCATTGACTTGGTATATGACCTTTTCTGAAAGACAACCTCCAGCAACCAAAGCTGAGATCAAAGCGTAATTTCTATCATTTTTCAAAACTCCAGATGCAAAACACCTAGCAGCGAAAAAACTAAAAACAACATCACAGAAGCCAGGAGAAACTGTCTGCGACTATGATAAACTATGGAAATACCTTCTGAGCCAGCTGGACTATGTTATAGATGAACAATTACTAATCTAGTGGTTTCTTGTAGGTTTATCTTAGAAAGTCCGCCGACATATAAGTCTAGAAACATTCAAATCTTACGAAGATGTGCTTTCAAAAGCTCTCCAAGTGGAAATGGATGAGGACATCCCAACATACTCCACTGATCCCAGATTAGAAGAATAGCTTGAGAGCATGCAGAAGTATTTAAAGGAGTTAAACCTCAAAAATCAGGATATCTGGTGCACCAAGTGCTCGACGGTCTGACATTCCAAAGACAACTGTTGACAGGAATACAACCGACAGGACGTTCGATTCGTGCAGATGAAATGTTTTCGCGACATTTTCCAGGAGCATGGGGACCACTCGACAAAAGATTACCCATTCAACATGAAGAATGGCAAGGAATCCTGGTGTGCAATCTGTGAAACACAGTCGACTGCCATTTGAACCTAAAGAACTGACAAAATTATCATGCAGTCTACCAAACCAATGCATTTGCACGAAATAATGAGCAAAACAACTTACCAAACAATCAAAATGGTCAGAGATATGAAATTCGAAGATACAAGCGCCGGTATGAAAATCGACATGGAGGCTACGGAGGACGAGGTTGATTCCCTGGGAATCACGACAACCGACCACGTCGACCCATCCAATGCTTTACATGTTATAAGGAGAGACTTCGGTATGCGAACTATCCATATAAAGACAGAACTAACCTCAAATTTTGTACTCATTGTGGAGTGGGGGATCACTCACTAGAGGATTGCCCTACCATGTTGGAAAAAATAAATACAAAGAAAAATGTTAATGTCTTGTCATGTGTGCAAAAAAATGATGTAATAAACACAAAAAATTTGCATATTGTAGCTCAACAAGGAACAAAAATAGGAAGTGATAACCCAAGAATCAGCAAAATAAAAGAGGAAAATATCTACCATGATCCACTTAAAGAAAAACAAACATACAAATAAGCAACCAATGTATTCAACGAATTTGCACGCCAAGAACAAGCTAACGACAATCGACATAACACAATAAATGAATTAATATAGCTCGTACAAAAAGACAACTCAGTATCTCAGTTCATCGATTTTCTATATGAAATAAAACATAACAACTCCGAAAAACAAACAAAGAATATCTGTAGCTTAAATAAAAAAGATAAAGGTGATGCTGACCCACTTGTCGACCTGGAAATCGAAGGATACCATGTCCGACAAGTAGTGCTCGACTTGTATCACAAGTAAACATCATGACTCGTGACACTTGGGAACAAATGGGTAGACCTCGACTCTATGAGTCAAGCATCTACCTAAAACTAGCCAACCAGTGCCTAATTAAACCTATTGGATTCTAGAAAAATGTTGACACAACTATAAAAGGAATCTCGACCAAAGTCGACTTCGAAATCATTGACCCTAAGGAAGGATCCAGTTCCTTCCCAACATTAGTAGGTCGACCTTAGGGTAGAAAGATGAAAGCATCGATGTCCCTAGACAAAGAGAGAATCAAATTAAAAGAAAATGGACAAAATTTCATTGTACCTATTCACCCATCTCAAGGAGAACCTTGGACTGAACCTGTCACGTCCCCATGCCTCCGACCGGCAAGGAGGACACGACTACTAGCTTGATCAGACCGGGCTAACCGCCCATGAACATGTACAGGCATAGATAAAATGCTAGAAACATAATGTTGATAAAGAGATGCACTGCAGTGAAATATGCACAGATACCCTCATCGATCATACACAACTACAATTATATATTATGCACAGCTATGATTATTTATCTTGCACAGCGGAATCAATATGCATTCAAACAAGCATTCATTCAACATGTTCATTTCATTTTAATTAACAGTAAATATAGAATTGCAGAGGTAAAATACACAAGATCACTTATCTTATGAAAGCTTTGCTCCACAACCAGCTACGTCGCTGTAATGTTCCACCCAACCATAGGCCAGTGTGCTCCTTAATCTCTCAGCAACACTGCCACCCCCGATCTGGGCATGATTCTCCAAGGAATAAGGGAACTAGCAGGCTTACACATAGCCGGGATACACAAAACACATAGCCAAGCCAACAAAGTTGGGTTTATCAGGCCATTAAGGAGCTAATGAAGGCAATTTGCTAAGCTGGTGAGCTCATTACAGAGCCAAGAACACCTACACTAGAACTAGCCTGACCTCTAAGACACCCATCCACACCCAACACAAGGAATCAGTCCCTTCTCTACTACACAGTCCCTCAGGCCCTGCATTCCCTTCCAGTGCTATTCAGGGGTGATGGAGAAGAAGGCCAGCCCTCTAGCTCTGTCTGTGTGGTTTCCAGCCACCAGGTTTATCAAGCAAATCTAAGCCAACATCTCTGCTCCTCTCACAGTCCGAAGACCAACCATTGCACTCAGGAAATCAATTTAGCTATTATGGCTTAAACAGGAGAAACGAATTACATAGCCCCAAACGTAAGAGCAAAAACGGCTCACAACATGGGGGAAAACAAACAGTCCTGAAGCTTATCAGTGAGCACAACTCACAGCAGGGAAAAATGTCCCAAATAGTCTATGCGTGAGACCAATAGTCGGTGAGACAGCAAAAAACGTGAATGGCCCTTCACAGCCATGGTAAAAACACATGAAACTACAAAAACGTGAATGGAAAAATGCACCAGCAAATCCCAAAATGTGAGGAAGACAACCCAATCCCTGGCACTACAAAAATGACCTCCAATCCATGGGAAAAATGAAGCCAACAACCAAAAATTTGGAATGAATGACACAGGAAAAACTCCAACTGCTCCCAAAATCCCCAACGTGAAGGAGAATGGTGAGGAAAAATGGAAAACGTGGATGCATGGCAGAATGGCATACGTTTTTGGGCATTTTCCTTGCCAAGGAAGTCAGAACATGTTTTTCAAAAATGGGTCTCTGCCCAATTCGAATTTTTGCCCATACTCTTCCCATTCCATGCAATAACTAACTCAACCACATTCTGGCAGAAATAAATGATTGGGGAAAAAGACAAGAAAGGTAGTTAACAGTTTGATGGGTTTTCTCATAGACATTTGGCTTTTCCCCATTGGCCCATAGGTTAAATATTTCACCCCCACCTTATCCTTAGGAAATCATGCCCCATTCGATTTAGTTGCCGCGACCGTAGCTGGTTGTGTCCATTAATTAATTATGATGCATATTTACATGATGGCCAACATAATATATGCCGCATGCCCCGATATACCATCGGTGACAAATTTAAATCCAAAACATAGCATTACCGATCAATGGTGGGGCTTTGGCCTTTAGCTCCGCACCAAGATCATTACAATATATATACATCATATACATCTAGTGCAATGGGGTCAAAACCGGGGCATTACAGAACCTATCAATGAAAAAGTCGATGTCCAACAACTCTACCAGATTCAAATCAATGTAGATTATACAAAACCTAATATCTATGGAGAACTTCATTTAGGCAACCCAGACTCAGTTGGTTATAATTCAGACGCAAAATTATATGATTGGGAGATTGAGAACTATGAAACACAAACAAGAGGATTTTGGACTATTCAAAAAGTGCAAAAAAAGACCACCCAACAGTGCTTCATAGTGTCCATTGTCCCAAAAATCTTTGAGAAGAAAATTAGGGAATACCCTACCTTACAACCTACCAATGTAAATACTACACAAATACCAAGATACAAGGAAAGAGAATCATTAGTCATGCATGTAGAACAAGTTTCCAAAAATATTGGTGAACATGGCTGACCTCAAAGCATAGTAGAAACTTTTACAGGACAAGCTACTCGATGGTGGGATACCCATCAGACAAGACTGCAGACCTGGACAACAGCTTCGACTTACTTTGTCGAAAGGTTTGGAGGAAAGAAGTTAACCAAACAAGCTTATATACTTGTATTCACTCAAGGACAGAACCCAAAAGATCATATTAGGACATGTGAAAAAGAATGAAGAAGACTTGGATACAAGGATGAACGAACGTGACCACACCTATTCCCATCAACCCTCGTCGACTTACCAAACAAATGGTATAAAATGGAAGAAGCTAGAGGTGAAAAATTCTTATGGCATGAACTCAGGGAAAATTTCATTAAAGATTTCAACTTTATACCACAGAATGAAAACTCGATCAAAACAACAAAACAGATTAAAGAATTTATCCAACCAACCGAAAACAAACCCTTAAAAGATAACCGATAGACAATGAAATGCAACAATATACAAACGAAGAAAAAACCACAGTCAACAAGACTACAGTTGGAAAATGAAATGCCTCCACCTCCATCCCCGACAAAAGTAACAGAGGAGCAAGTGCCAGAACAGCATTCAGGTTCCCACTCGACTTGTGCAAAAGTACGATGTTGAAAGCTGTGAATGCAAATTTTGATAAAGATAGAGATTTGTAGGCATTCATTGAGAAGTTGCATGAGATGTTTACATCAGCACAAAAGATATCCACAAAATCACCTCTCTTCGAGTTCAATGGATACCAACCAGGACATGAATTCTAGTCTTGAACCTTTTCCACTATCACTTCAAGTTTCGAGATAAATCCTAACAAAGAAGATGAAGTGACCGCACGTCGAACCGCGACTATCACTCCGACTGCACCCCAAACCAACCTACCAATCACTGCACTGACTGGAGGAGAAGAAAATGAGGAGTACATAAATCACCAAACTAACCAAATGTTCTCTGACTTAGACTCACCTCTCCAGCCTAACAACCCACCACTCACCTGCACTTCCCCCAACCCAATCACCCTCAACCATTCACCAACTCCCTCACCACCACCACCACCACCCCCCTAGACTAAAAGAAATCCCCACCACAACCATCAACACCAACTGCGTCCACTTCTACACCCTTTGCATCTAACCAACCAGAGGCAGCAATCATCCCACCTCCCCAACCAGAGAAACCATCAACCACTATCCCACAAATCAAAGATCCTAACTTGACTTTTGCAGGTACATAGGTGCCGACACAAACAAAGAAGGAAAAGCATAAGAAGAGGAAGGAGAAACAGAAGAAGGAGCATCATGGACAGCCATCAAAGGTCCATATCAAATTGAAAGATGCAAGCTCAATGACCGATACAGAGCTAGGAGAACTCCTCAAGACCCTAGCAGTTGAAGCAAAGACGAGGAGCGAGTAGAGATGTAAGGAATTCAATGACAAGGTCACAGAACAGGTTGATTTCCTCAACAAATGCAGAAACCTAGCCCATTCAGTAATGCCAGGACCCATAGAGGTCGAAACTGACAAACCGCTCGAAAGGGCATATCAACTATTCAAAAGCAAGGTATCAGCACACATTCAGGAAACAGAAGAAATTGCCCGACTCCTAATGACACAACACACTACCTTTTCTGAAGCTTTTAAAGTGCTGCAAGATCACATGGAGAAGTCTGTCATAATTGAAGAAATACTGAGAGACTGGCTTGCTTACTATGGGCAAGTCTATCAGCAAACTTGGCAGACCCGACAAGGGATCCAGGCACTGGAAAATAGGAAAACCACTGACGAAGCACTCAGAACCACAATAGAAGAACAAATAGTGCTTAAAATAGCCAAGCTTCAGAAAATTGAGAGGGAAGCACATCAGTGGGTACAACAAGCTATCCCCAATTTGGAAAAACTCAACATCATCTGTCTGCAGATGAAACGACTTATCAAGACTGTAGAGGAGAAGGACCATTTTATGGGTCTCGACATGGAGAGAATAGCAGAAGTCTCCATTTCAAAAAAGATGTCGATCCTATCAAGCCTAACCACACTTACCATTGACATCCAAAAGATTTTGCAAAGTTGGATAGATTTCCAACATCACCTAGCAGCGATAGCCCCAGCCATTGTCGAAGTCCGTGTACAGAAAAGACTGACCATCAGACTTCACAACCCATGAATACCAGGCACATCACAATAACTATTGAGACTAGACAAAAAGAATTTTGTACCTCCCTATTTCTTCAGGATGAAGAAACGTTTTGTTTGTGGGGGAGATGTTGGAGGAGCAAGTCAATAAGTCGACTTGAACAATAGTCGACTTAATCGATCAGCTGACTAAGTTTGTCGGCCGACTAAACTATTGATTAGGTCAGCCACCTAAGGTCATGTCAGTTCATCGAACCGACAGGTAGTTATTTTGTAACTGTTTTGTCATCATATATATTACGCTATTGAGCCAGATGAGAAATCAGTTCAGTTTTCTGTGTTGTATGGACTCATTCATGTAATATAATATGTTAATTCACCTACTGGTTCTTATCTCTTGTCTCTGTTATATATGTATGTTTTAGTATTTATTATTGGTAACCTTATGTGAATTAGCTGGTGATATTGTCGGTGATCCTAAAGATCAATGTTGAACACGTTCTTAGTTTCAACAAACCTATTGTCTTTTGGCTCAAGTTTTCGAGAATCATGATCCAGAAACTTTTGCATAAGCTTCAGGAAATCCAGATTGGGATCTATCTATGGATGAATAATATCGTTCCTTAATGGCGAACGATACTTGGGATCTTGTTCCTCTTCCAAAAGGAATAAAACTTGCCAGATGTAAATGGGTCTATAGAACTAAGTATGCATCAGATGGAAGTGTTGAAAGACTTAAGGCAAGGTTAGTTGCCAAAGGTTTTTCCCAAGTTGAAGGGATTGACTATAATGAAACCTTTGCTCCTGTCGCAAAAATGAATTCCATCCGCCTAGTTCTTTCCTTCGCAACCTTACATAACTGGGAAGTCCATCAAATGGATGTCAAGTCTGCCTTTTTACATAGTGATTTACAAGAGGAAATTTACATGGAACAACCTCCTGGATATGTTCAAGATAAATCTATCTTTGTCTGTCTCCTTAAGAAATACTTATATGGCCGCAAGCAAGCTCCTAGAGCTTGGTATGCCAAAATGGATAGATTTCTCCTTGGCACTAGTTTTTCTAGATGCCATTCTAACCCCAATGTCTATACCAAGAAAGTAGGAAACCATCTCATCATACTTTTTCTTTATGTTGATGATATTATCCTTACTAGTAGTGACCCTAAACTTTTAACCCATGTAAAATTCAGTCTTAAGCAAAATTTTGAAATGTCAAACTTAGGACATTTGCATTATTTTCTTTGTCTCCAAGTCTTGCAAACCAAAGAAGTAATCTTCCTTTCCTAGTCTAAGTATGCTTGTGACCTTCTTTATCGCTTTCACATGGAAGATTGTAAACCAGCCCCTTCTCCCTTCTAGTCTGGAATCAAACTTTCTACCACGTGTACTTCCCCTGAAGTAGATGCCACCTTGTATCGTCAGCTTGTTGGTAATCTCTTATACTTGACTCATTCTCATCCTAACCTTTCCTTTTCCATTGGTCGTGTTTCCAGTTATATACAAACACCTCATGAAAGTCACTAGAATGTAGCAAAAAGAATACTTCATTATATTTGAGGTACAATTCAGTTTGGGATTCATTACAGTACAGGGGGGGAACCTTTGTTGGTTGGTTTCACTAATTTAGATTGGGCCGATGATCATGGTGATCAAAAGTATACTGCAGGTTATGTTTTCAGTATGGGATCTAGACTTGTCACTTGGGCTTGTAAGAAACAACAAGCTCTTGCTCGTTCTTCAGCAGAAGCAGAATATCGAGTCGCAATTAATGCCAATTAGGAAGCTTTCTGGCTTCGACAGATCCTTTCAAAGTTCGGATTCGAGCAGCAGCAACCTACTCCACTTTGGTGTGACAATCAAAGTGCCATCAAGCTTGCCAAAGATCCAGTTCTACACCAGTGTAGCAAACACATTGAGCTACACATGCACTTCATCAAAAATCTTGTTTGTAATCGTGTTCTTGAAATGCTCTATTACCCTATAGATGATCAAGTTGTAGACATCTTCACCAAGTCTCTGACAGAAGTGAAGTTGTATAAACTTTGATCTATGTTAGGAGTTCAGGAATGTGTCCTTAAGGGGGGATAGGGTCTAATTCCTCCTTCCTTCTCCTAATAGTTCCACTTTTGTAAATCCTTCAATCCTATCCCAAGTTGTTCTTAAGGGGGGATGTTAGGATATTTATCTACACTTAGGAGTTAGTTAAAATCAACTTGTGTAATATATCCATTAAGTAAAGTGTGTTTCTTTAGTATGCATTAGTATGCATTTGTAAATATTCTAATCCAATTGTCACGATATGTTCTAGACATAAAGTGATTTGACGGTTCAACTTCTCTTAGATCATACCTACCATTGATCCATGGCTTAACACTCGATTGGGCCATGATATCTATTTAAAGAGCATGGAGGGTCCTTAGCTAGTTGATCGATTATGAGAAACTCATGTAACTTTCTTTCTTTTGCATAATAAATTCCTTCAAGTAGCTATTTGGCTGGGGCCGTGGACTGTTTCCCTCTCGAGGGTTTTAACCACATGACAAACATTGATGTATTGATTTGTGATCTGTTTGTGTGAAGTGGTTTCTCTAGGTGTTCGGTCTCTTGGGAGTACCCTGTGTACCCGAACAAAGGATCTATCCAGGGTGGAATGACTGTTGCAGTGATGTGCAGGGCTTCCTAAGCTTGGAAATGAAGGTGGAAGAGTGAGTTAATGTCCATGCATGGAATTTGAAAAGATAACAAGGGTTCTAGAGGAAATTGTTTTTAATAATACGCATTATGGGGTATGGGGACGTTACAGTTTGGTATCAAAGAAAATGTTGCAGCACTAGCACCTAAATAGGACAAGTTGAATATTTAAAATGGAAAAGAGCACCTAGGCTGTGGTTTAATAGAGCTACTGGTTGCAGCATTGGTATAAATTTTCCAAGGTAATTAGGCACAAAAAGGAAACTACAATAAGAAAGAGTGTTATTTAGCATATTTGCTAAACTTAGCCAACCCAACGAAATGCACCGTGACAGTAGATCTGGATTCTACTAGGATCTTGACTGTTCATGCCTACAATAAGAAGTTGGTAAGTAATTTTTGAATTTCTGAGATTGTCTAACAAATGATGTTGTTACCACATTTTGTAGAGTCATAGTGAAAATTGAAAATTCGTTCTTTGTCCGATTAAGAAGGTAAAAAAAGATCAGTGCCAAGAATATTAACAACATGGATGATGCACAGGATCCCTGTGGACATGGGGAATATGCTATGGAGGAAAAGCCAAGAGATCCATGAGATAACATAAATCCACTCCAATGCTGGAGATGTGGAGGACCCCATTTGCATAGGACTTTTCCACATGAGGAAGGATATGTAAGGCCAGCTTACAATATCCAAGAAACTGAAACTAAAACTGAAACTGATGGGAAGAAGGAACAAGAGAGTTCCCTAGATATTGCAGCTACCATAAGAAGCCTGAGCATAGAGATGTAGAGTTGTAGAGAGGAAAATAGAAGGATTATCAAGGCTCTTATAGAGCAAAACTAGTTGATTTCAGTCATGCTACAAAGTTTGGCAGACCTCCAAAGGTAGATAAACTCTGGGCATTGGTTAACAGAGATAGAAGGGAGTAGGAGAAATTCCCACAAGAAGAATGAGAATCTTAACCCAAGGAAGAAAGGTTTTAAACCTTCTCGGCTCCTAAAGCAACAAAGGCAGTCATCACCGGCTGTTATTGAGCCAGCCAGAGTGATGACGAAAAATCCAAGGAAACCACTCAAATGTTGGGGATGTGGAGAACCCTATCTGTGCAGGAATTGTCCGCTTGAGAATGGGAATTTCAAGTCCCCAACACCCAAGAAGTTGAAATTGTGGTTCAGGAAGGAGGGACCATTCCTAAAATTTGTGCAGTGTTAGAAAACCACCAGGCAAGTCATAAATCAAATATGGTGGAAGTTGAGGGTGATTTTTGGTGAACAAACTGTTTCTGTTTTGATTGACCCTAGATCCAGTCACAGCTATATCACCCCTAAATTTGTTGACATGTGAACTTTGAATAATTCAAAGCACGGAAGATCCTGGTTAGTACAACTAGCCACTGGAACCAAGAAGAAGGTCAGTGAGGTGGTATGGAAATGCATTTTTCATGGATGGGTTAGTCACTTGTGTAGATCTAAATGTTTTGCCACTTGGTTCCTATGATGTTCTCATTGGAATGGATTGGTTGGAATCACATAGAGAAAATATTGATTGTTACAACAAGACTTTTGAGTGCTTAGATGAAGAATGGAAACTAAAGGTGGTGAAGGCATTCCAAAAGTTATCTTTGGAAGGAAGGCTTCAACAAGAAAGAGGAAAGGTTGCAGAGTATATGCATCTCATATTTTGGAGGCAACATAGAATGATACTCCTAGGTTGAAGGGCTTTCATGTGTTTCAAGAATTCATGAATTTGTTTTGCTGATAGAATTCTAGAGCTTCCTCCAAAGAGGGACATTAATTTTACCTTTGAACTTGTGCCTAGAGTAGCACCAGTGTTCTAGACACCCTGTTGGATGAGCATACCAGAAATACTAGAGCTGAAGATGCAACTGTAGGAGTTGTTGTAAAACAAGTACATCAAGCCAAGTGTGTCTCCTTGGGGAGCACCAGCTAGGTTTGTGAAAAAGAAATATGGTACCCTCTGGTTGTGTATTGTCATAGGAAACTGAGCAAAGTCATTGAGAAGAACCAATACCATTTTCCTAGAATGGATGACCTCTTTGATCAAATTAGAGGAGAAAAGGTGATTTCCAATATTGACTTAAGGTCTGTCTACCAACAAGTAATAATCAAGGATGAAGATGTTCATAAGACAACCTCTAGAGCAAGGTAGGTATCTTATGAGTTTGTAGTTGTACCATTTGGTTTCACAAATGCACCAGCTATGTTTATGTGCCTCTAGAATAATGTCACTCATCAGTTACTTGGACAAGTGTGTTCTTGTTTTCCTTGATGATACTCTTACGTATTCAAGGGATGAGGAAGAACTTGTAGAACAGTTGAGGCTGATTTTGAAATTGTTCAAGAAGCATACGTTGTATGCAAAGTTGAGTAGATGTGACTTATATGAAGATAGAATTCATTATTTGGGTCACATTATCTCAGATAAAGGAATCTATGTGTACCTTGAAAAGATTGAGGCCATTATGAGTTGGCCTACTCCAAGAAAGATGACAAATGTAAGATCTTTTGTGGGACTTGTAGAGTATTGCAGGAATTTCATTGAAGGATATTCTGCAGGTAAAGTGGAGCCTATGTATAGGCTAAGGAGGTTTGCATGTGAACTTGTAGTTCCATGAGGATATGACCCTCGTATGTATATACAATCATATCAGAACTTCCTAAATACTGTAGGAAGAATGACCTAAACAGAGAAGTATGGTTGTGCCCAATGAAACCAAGGTAGGAAACTGCCATGTGCTATGAGAAGGATCTCATGACTGGAATCTAATTTTTGAACAGAATAGATTTTAAATTTTGTTGTTAATTGCTAATTGACTATTTGGCTGATAAAAAATGGTGTCAATGTAAGATGTTGTATGTGAATGTCTAGTTTTTGGGCGGTATGTGTAAGTAGAGGATAAGTGCTCCCACTTCCAAAAGCCAAACAATATGAAGATGGCCTCATGGTTGAAAAAATATGATTTTCTGTACGAAGCAGAATTGTGAATCCAGATTTTGAATTGACTATTAATGATATTGATCATTTGATATTTGGAAATTTATCTATGCAAGAAATAGATTTGAAAATATATGATTGAATTTTTTATGATGACATCTCATGTGAACTGCATGCTTGTATATAGCACAGGTGAGGTGATGGAAGTATGCCCTTGGAGTACATATCTTCTCAGGAGGATGTGTTTGAGATAGATGGCTCCTATGAAAGGATGTGCTTGGGTACATAAATTCACCCCCCGACCATCTAGGCACTGATATGCATCACTAGGGACACCCATGGTGTAAAACATCTAGTTAGACTTCCTTCCGCACACATTCACGTTGTAAGGGCAATGTCAAGAGAGTGGGGGATCCGTGAAGAGAATAACCCCTAGGTATTATGGTGTGTGGAAAGGAAGTGCATAAGAATTGGTGAGCACTAAGAGGAGGTGTTGAGCCCTTAAGAACCCAAAGAAGTGTTAGGCTCTAGAGCAAAGCTACCATATATCGGTTGAGAGATGTTATACAGATAAGTATTTGGTTTACTTAGCAACTTTTGTTGTTGTTGATTTTCTATAAATGCACATTAGTATATAATGCAACCATGGTTTTGAAAATCTTGTTATAGATCGCATCCTAAAGGAATGAATCTGACATGAGAATTAATTCATTGTTGTGTCTGGAAGGGAAGCACCTGCGCTTGGGGAACACCTAGAGGAAGTTTTAGGCTCTGAAGCAGAGCTGTAAGACCTTGGTTGAGAGATATTTTTAGGTGATCTGAGGCTTGTGAAAACTTGGTTAGCTTTTAATGCATACCCTTGCAAGGGGTGGGGCAGGTTTTTTGGGTGCCATGGTTGTATAAATCCAAGTCAGATACCTGTGGAGACAAAAGAAGATACTTATGCATATAAGTATTTGAATTACTTGTTTATTTTATGTCAATATACATGTGCATGTGTTTCATCCATGAATTTTCAAAAATCTTGTGAAACTGACATGAGAATTTGCTCATTGTTTGGGACCTAAGCATAGGTATTCTGGTTTCCAAAGACATAGGATATGTTCCAAGCTATGGAGAAGGATTCTCCAAGACCGAAAAGAGACTAGTGGTATGGACTGATGCATGCAATCAAGGACCTAGAAGAGTTCCAGATCGTACCATTGGACAAGTGAAGGTGCAGTGGAAGTACCACAGACCTGAAGAGGTTACATGGGAGCTAGAGGATTCCATGCAATTGATGCATCCATTTTTGTTCAATTTTGCTGACCACTGAGGGTGGTGCCAATGTAGCATTTGTTTTAATTTGTAAAGAACTAAGGATAGTGCTATCGTGAGGGGGAGGGGATTGTAATACCACAATTTTGACCCCTTGGTATTTAATTGCACATGATGAGAATATTGTATTTGAATCATGGCGAGGATCTCAAGTCCAAGGCACTTCTAGTGATTGATTTTTTGTGGACAGGTGATCAAGGTTCATACCTATGGTTTTTGTGTGAAATCAAGCACAATAGATATATTTTGATATATCATGTAAATGTACAAATTAATATAAAACCACAGCTAGCTATGGGATTGAAAACGTTAAAGAGACGGGCATGATTCCACAAGGTATAGGGTGGGGAGATGTCCAGTAGATGCTACGTTAGTGATTGCAGGTTCATACTCATGAAACCCCTGTTTAAAAACCTTCATTGTCTTGTCATCCAAGCGAACGTAAAATCAGAATTAAATCCTTTTGGATAGAAATTCGGTGCCTGTTAGCTGATATTAAACAACTTACTATTTGAATCAGTGGAATTTTTGTGGTCCATTGGTTCTGTGTCCCCACCAGATCAACGGTGGACTCCAAACTTGATGAAGCGGATTACATTGGAGTTTCATGCACATCAAGAGTTTGTTAAGGCGTGCTAGTTGAATCAGCAAAATCATTGAGGCCCGTCGATCTATTTGATGTTTGATATCAGTCGTAGATCTGTGTAAAAGTTTCCTATTCTTTGACCATCTACCCTGGTTCATTCCCAGTACTCATCCATTCAATTTTCTTGCAGGAAAATGGTTGAGGCAGTTAATGCCTTCAGCAGAGCAAGGCATGGCAGTCTGATGGCTTGATTGAGAAATTCTGCAAGTTTGGAAGTCTACAGCCTTGGAGGCCATGTTCTTGCTTCTGCAGCAAGTAAACCCATGTGGGAATGCATTCCCGTTCCCTCATCCATGAATCACGATGTTCATGGAGGTTGCGGGGGGGACAATTGTTTTTTTGTTCATGCGCATTGTGCGTTCATCCTGCTGACAGAACCATTTTTTTTCTAGTTTTTTCACCTGTTTTTTACCATCCTCAGCTGTGCAAAGGTTCAGTGGTCTCCTTGTTTTTATGAGTGAATTAGCAGTGGAGATCACTCAATTTGATGAGCAAGTGTGGTCATCTATTGTTTTCCCATTGTCATTGTTCAATGGTCTCCTTTATCACATAGTGAGTGTAACTCTATTTGTTTTTTTTCCTTATGGATTGCTATGTAGTGCATCCTTGTTTTGGTTTGAAGGTTTAGGAGTGGAGGAGGGAAAAAATTGGTAAATAAGCCTAGTGAAGAGAAGAACCATGCAAATAGATCAAGAGGAGTTGGTAAATTCGACCTGCACACCTGAGAGAACACTAGAGGGAAGGTATGGCCTAAAGGACTGCATAACAGAGAAATGAATACTTACTTGTGTAGGGTGGGGTGGATTCATGGAGACCAAGCCAGATATAATGTAGGTATCCCTAGCTCTGGGTTTGATATCACTAGCCCAGCAATTCTACCTTTCCATTGCCTAAGCAGCTTGATAATCCTAATTGTTGGTTCGTTCAGTTGTGTCCTGGTGTGTTTTGGCTTGTTTCCTTAGTATCATGTGAATCCCATTTGCTTATTGGTCTGGATGGACAGTCTATGAAACCCAACTATTTGTTTGTTGACTATGTTCTAATGTGCGTTAGATGTGTGTGAGCTTGTTGTTCCCTAGTTCCTTGTGAAAATCATGCCCAGCTTGGGGGTGGCAGTGTGTTGAGAGATTAATGAACAAACTGGCCTATGGCTGGGTGGAACGTTGCAGCAACATAACTAGTTGCGGAACAACATCATCGTCAAGATAAGTATCTTTGTTCCTTTTTTATGAAATATAGTTGCTTATGAATGACTATACTAGTTGTATAGAATGCTTGTGAATATCATGAATTACTATGTTCATGTTGAATGCTTGTTGATGATCAAGTAGAGGTTTACTTGTGTATGAATGTCCCTATAATTGCTTGTTTATTCCTTGTATGTTTTATGTATATACCTTGTGTTTTTGGTAATTCAATTCCTAAGTTCATGGAGGCTAGAAGCCTCTACAGAAGTCATAATGCATCTGACTTAGTGTTTTCACCCCTTGGAATCTTCTTGTGGAAGGCAGAAGGCAGAAACCAAAAAAGGGAAATTTGGACAAGGTAGGTTATGGTGTTCCCACACCTCGGGATCCACAGTGGAAGGCAGAATGCAGGAGGCGGGAGAAAGAAGTTTAAATCTGAGAAGAATGTTGGATTTCTAAATTCCGGGTTCCGCATACAGAAGGAGAAAGGTGGAAATCAGGAGAAAAGATAAAAGTAGGAAGTGAGTTTTCCAACTTCCAGGATCCACATATGGAAGGTAGAAGGTGGAAATTCAGAAAAAGGTTAAGGTAAATATTTGGTCTTCCATTTCTCGGGTTCCACAGTGGAGGGTGGAAAGGCGGAATCGGGAAGGAGGAAATGAGGATAGAGGTTCCGTCATTTGATATTTTTTCGACTTTCGAGTTTCGAAGTGCAGAAGGAGGAAAGGCCGTTGAATTTTCCATCACACATTTGAGTTTTTTCGATTTCTGAGTTCCGAGGTGTGGAAGGAAGAAATCGGAATGATGGAATGCGGAATGTCGAAGGGCCGTTGAAGTGTTCCATCGCACTTGGAATTTCCTATTTTTGAGTTTCAAAGTGCGGAAGGCAGAGAGCAGAAGTGCGGGAGGTAGAAGGAGGAAGAGAGATTAATTTATTTTCGTTGAACTTTATATTTCCAATTTCCAAGGTCGGAAGGGCGGAAATGTGGAATGCCGACTACAAGAAGACAGGCTCAATGTGGAAGAAGTCATTTCGGTTGCATAAGGGATTTGTCCAGGGAAAAATGACTGTTACAATGATGTGCAGGGGTTCCTAAGCCTAGAAATGAAGGTGGAAGTGTGAGTTAACGTCCATGCTCGGTGTTTGAAAAGAGAACAAGGGTTCTTGATGCAAATTTTTTTAATAATCCGCATTATGGGGTATGGGGACGTTACAATGCTAACAATGTAGTTTTGATGTTTTTAAAGCATAGTAATGATCAGGGATGATTTTAAGGAACCATACTTATTTAAAAGTTTATTAAAGTTGGAGAATCTTACCTATTCTTAAAACACCAAGTATAAAATGTTTGGTGATATTTTTCAAAAAATATTTTAATTTCCAATGATTTTATATGGTTTATATAATAATTTGGATATTTTTAGGGTGAAAAAAGTTTACCCCATCAAAATTGGGAGAAACAGGGATTCAAAAAATGCAAAATGGCGAATTGTTTTTTGGAGAAAAACACCTAAAAATATCCCATGGGCTAAATTTCGCCCCTAAAATTATCCTTGGTAATGATATTCGATGGTCTTTGTAAAAGATATAACACTATGGTTTATAGTGCATGGTTATGGTGGGAAGGATATGGACCTTGTCATAACCTGAATTTTCTCTGCATAGGTTAATATAGTGCACTTTCCCTTGCACACACCATAAGGTTTAACATGAGGATTTTATATGGCTATGGTTATATATATAATCCAAGTTTTCCATTGTGTATAATATGGTTTGCCGTGTTGTGCATGTTCCAAGGTTTGAAGATATGCAATGATTAGGGTTTTTAATAATTGTTGCAGTCGATAGTTAAAGTGTTGTCATTGGTTTACCTTAGCATTTAACTCGTGAACTGGCTGCGAGTTGGAAATGCATCCAAGTCATGTACCTTGGTTACGTGGTGCTCTCTCTACCATCCATCTATGAAGATGAGAGATAGATTTTTTAAGACCAGTTTAATGTGCCAAAAGTGGTGTTTCAACCTCATTTGCAAGTTTTGGTTTGGTGAGAAGACACATAGCCGAGCTCTGGTAATGGTGAAAATGTATAGATGATTCTCTCCTGAGTCGTAGGCTCTACCCTGAATTCAGTGGGGAAAATAGCTTGTTTTCATCCTTTATGTGGCTAGCATGGCCATCGAACTTTGGTTTTTTTACTGATGTCGGTCCTAGTTCTTAGGAAAATATTAACAATTTTGGCTTGTGTCCTTCTCGAGGTGATTACAAGAGTTTCTTCAAAGGACTATAGAGAAACACGTGCCTTTCCACCATTTCGTTGATCGAACTATCTGTGTAGGTTAGGATTTCTCATTTCTTTAAAAGGTGTTTGCTATTGTTTTGAACTCGTTATTGAAACATTTAGTAAACTGACAGAGTTTTTCATTTTGGTTGTAATGTAGACAGAGGAGGGATAAGGGTACTCTGTAGGATCTGACCCCTGGCCCTCTCTGCCCTTTCACCAAGGTGAGTTTTGTTTCTCCTTAAGTTCATTATTTATTTATTTTTAAATTAAAATTTTATAATGTTCTTACTACAATGGATAATTTGCAGGTTTCGGCACTAGAGAGGGAGGCGACAAAGTCACCTCCTCCCAGTCCCACATTTCCAAATGCCTAGGTAATGTTACGACTCATCCCTGGTTTATATTCTAGTTTTTTATTAAATATTTGGACCCATACTGACCCAACCATGTCATGGTTGCAGGCTACGCTAGGTAGAAGTCAAGAGGGCTCCAAATGGTAGCAGCGTTGATTAACAAGATAAGCGTTTCAGTTTTAACTTTCATAAATGTTTTTATAAACCCTCCTTGGGTGTGTGCTGGCTCAGAACTATAATGTAATGTAATAGTTAGTTTATACCCTAGAAGGGTTTGGGTGCCTTTGACATGTCTTATTCCCATAATGTTTATTGATATTTCAATTTTACTATGGAATCCATCGACGATGGTCTTGAAGCCACTCTTTCAAATATATATATTTATGTGTTGATTTAAAAGAGAGAAGTGTCGGCCTTCGGCTGTGTAAATTCCATTCTTGTTTTGTATTTCCTGTATATATAAATACATGATGTTTGTGTTAACCAACCGACTTCCATCGTGAATGGTCTTACAACCGTGATGATAGTGGTTATTATATGAAATGATTTTTTATTTGATAAAAAGTGTGGTAATGAATCCCATATGTATCATGGCTGTAAAAATCGGCATAAATCGATGGTATCCATAAATGGGATTACGACCATCTTACTTAGTGCTTTGTGATTTTTATTGTACCCCATAGGGTCTGCAACTGTTTAAAACATAAATAGTTGTTTGTAATGTGGTGGTGACCATTTTACATGGGCTTATGGCCATAATAATTAATTGTTTCTATTTGTAATACAGTTTGGTGGTTGTACCTACGATTCTATTTGCATTTAGCTTTGTATATCACGAAATTGTAATTTATTTAATTACTTAAAGAGATTCGATTCCACGATTTGGTGTAGTTTAACATCTGAATACTTGATCAAGGCTCTGCCTCTGTATAAATTTTGGGTAACCACATTGTGGACTTGCGGCCCTAAAGTTATGGTGCTTTTTGCATCATTTAATATGACCCATAGGGTCTGTGATATCTTAACTGAAGTTAACATCTTTATGTTTTGATACTCGGTTGTCGATGATAGCGATACTAATTTTGTGACTAAGATTTCGATGACGTGAATGTGGTTGTGAAAGCTAGCATATCAGTCAGTAATAGATTTGATTTGTTTTCGTTATTATCTTTCACATGCTTTGTGGATGTTAATAAAATAGGATCTTCAATCCATACATTTGGTTTCACCAAAACTAGATCGAACAACAATTTCATAGTTGTATTATTATAAAACTATGATTTATTTTATTATAGGACTATTAAGTAATTACCTTAAAGAGATTTGATTCCATGATCTTTGTAATATTACTAAGTGGATTAAGGGATCTGTTTAGAAGTTTGAATTTGATTATTTTTGTATATGTAACTTATGATAACATCATTGCAATTCACAATAAGTTATGTAAACCTTATTCAATTCGAACACTTTAATTGGAAACCTATGAGTTGTATATTGTTAATATTATTAAGTGGAATCCATTTGTATATATTAAATAATACATATCTATTCTATAAACATGAATTATATCCTAATACTTCTATTTGTATAGAATTTGAATGGTACTCTATCCGTATTTACTTATAAAATTTTATGGAACTTTACTGTGGTTTAAATGATATAAAAGTATATTCATTCTAGAATGATTAGACAATCAATCTACATTTAATTTAGTAAGTACATACTAAGGAGGAATTTAGGAATAATCGATACAAACAGGAAATAAGCAATAAAATGTAGGAATAAATTATACAAATTAGAAATAGATGATTTCAAATCCATTATGTGCAGAATTCAAATTTTGATAGGAATCAGAATACTAAACATTCAAGCATAGCATCATTGGGCTAACTGATGCATACTAGGTTCTACATTAATCTTTTTCAGATGTAGAATTTAAAATACATTCTGCAAAATTTAAGAATAAACTATGAACCTAGAAACATCGCTGTGAAAACAAAAGTGGAGAAGTTGTTCCTCCCAACCAACTCCCAAAGCAGCCAAGTTACTTGCTCCAGAACCACCGAGTCTTTTCGCTGAACCACAAGAGAAAAATCCTTCAATGCGCCATCTCTTGCATTCACAGATTTTAATCCCCATCCAATGCTAGCCTCCTGCTGCTCATGGACATATTAATGTAGAGTATTTTTCCTAGGACTTGGTCATTTATGAGCCTCCTTCTCTTTAGCACTCAACTAGGAGTTGTGACCTTATTTTTGGTGATGATTCCTGATGCATCTTAAGTTCTCACTCAGTGGTTTCTACCACATATATTTTCCTCTTGTGGGTCATCAAACACTCTTTAATATCTATATCCATTTTTCCCCCTTTCGCATATTTAATTAAAAAAATGTTTTATTCTTGGCTTTTCTGTCAAAAATAATAAAATATAAAAATAATTTTCAAAGTATTTTTCTAGTGGAATTAATAATAAATTAATAATTCAGGGGGTATTACATACACCTCCCCTTAAAGTATAATGTGTCCTCAATGTTATCAATTTTTTTTTTATTCTTCCATTTCATCCTCTTGGAGTAAGTCTAGACATGCCTCCCACGTATTACTTTCCAGCTCCCAACTAGCTTCTTCCAAACTAAGGTGCTTTCATTGTACCTTGACTTGTATGATGGTATGGTTCCAGAGTAAAAGTTATCTCTTGTTGAGAATGCGCTCCGATCCCACTTGGAACTCTCCTTCGGATTCCACCTAGATTACATTCCAATCAATCACATGAGAATCATCATGAACATATATTTTGAAAATAGAAACGTGAAACACATTATGCACTTTAATATTGGGTGGTAGGGCTAACTGGTATGCAACCAACCCTACTTTAGCTAAAATTTCAAACAACCAACAATACTTGGGTGCCAATTTTGAATGTTTTCCCAGTCTTAAGGAACTTTTCTTAGGATTTACCTTTATTTACACATGATCACCGACCTAGAACTCTCTAGGAGTTATTTTTAAATAAGCATGATGTTTTTTCCTTTCTTGGTCATCCTTCAAGTTTTTGTTGTACTTGTTTCATGGTTAGTTCCATATCTTTTAATAAATCAAGTCCTAACATTAATCTATCAACTGGACTACTCCATGAAATTGGAATATTACACTTACATCCATATAGTATTTCAAAAGGACTCATACCTGCAGAAACTTGAAAGTTATTATTATATGCAAATTCTACTAAGTGTAGGTAGTCTTCCCACTTACTTGGTTTGTCCTTGAAATACATCCTTAGCATGTCTTCTAAGACTTTATTTACCCTTTCATCCTTCCTATCCATTTTTGGATGATATGCAGTACTGAAATTTAATTGTGTTCCTAAACCTTTGAACAAAGCTTTCCAAAAGTTACCTATAAATTTTTTTGTCTCTATCTAAGTCTATTACTTTCGATACACCATGTAACCTTAAAATCTATTTCATGAAAATATTTGCAATGTTAACAACTTTATAGGTATAATTTTTAGGAATAAATGAGCAAACTTACTTAATTTGTCAACTACGACCATGATTGAATCATGTTGTCGGAAATTCTTTGGTAGGCCTATTATAAAATACATACTAATTGTTTCCCACTTCCATTTTGGAATGGGTAGTGGCTGAAAAACTCATGTTGGATGTTGATGTTATTCCTTAACTTGTTGACATTCAAGACAACGAGCTAAGTATTCTTCCACTTCTTTCTTCATGTTTGGACGAAAGAAATCCTTTCCGATCATAGTGATCATTTTCTAGTATCGAGGGTGCCCCGAGTACAGTTGTTTATGGAGCTCATTCATATTTGTAAGTTTAATTTTTGTTATGTTTGGTATGTACATCCTACTTTTATGTAGCAAAAATCCTTGTTTATTTAGGCTAAAATCTGTTTTTAATTGGTTTTGTTCATTTTTAGCAATTTTTTCTTTTAAAATATGATATTCCCTATCAGAAATTTCAGTGCTTAGAATCTGATTCTACAGATCATATCCATAGTTGTTTCTTGCAAACAATAAATTTGCATGACGACTTAGAGCATATGAAACTTTATTTTCTTTTCCTTTTATATGTTTGATTTGAAATCATATTCGCTTAAAAAGGACAGTCATCTTGCCTGTCTCGCATTCAAATTTTGTTGATCAAATAAATATTTAAGGCTTATGTATCAGACATAGGTAGAAATTTTCTCCCAATTAGGTAATGTCACCACATTTTTTAAGTGTTAATTATGGCAACAAGTTTTAAATCGTGTGTCGCATATTTTTTCTCGTGTTATTTTAATTTCCTGGATTCATATGCCACAACATAGTTTTCTTTGTAATAAAAATCTGTCTAGCCCTTCCTTCCAAGCGTCGGTACATACAATGAAATCCATGAATGGCTCAACAATATTTAGAATCAGAGCAATAGTAAATAGATGTTTTAGTTTTTTAAATCTTTCCATGCATTTTTCAGTCCATTCTAACTTTTTTCCTTTCTTTTGTAATGAAGTTATGGGGTAGGCAATATTAGAAAATCCTTCATTAAACTTCCAGTAGTATCTGGTAATCCCCATAAATTATCTGATGTCAGTTACGTTATTAGGAACTAACCATAAAGTGATGGCCTTTATTTTGTCAGGATCGACAGAGATTCTATCCCTGGACATCACGTGTCCGAATAATTGAATCTTATCTTTAAAGAAAACGTATTTATTGAATTTTGCATAAAGTTGTTGTTCTCTTAGCACTTGCAGAATTATCCTTAAATTTCTTTATGTTATTGTTTGTTCTTAGAGTAGATTAGTATGTCATCGATGAATACAAACACAAAATTATCTAGGTAGTTACTTAGGATGTTGTTCATTAAACACATGAATGCAGCAGGTGCATTTGTCAACCCTAAAGGCATTATGACAAACTCGTAGAGACCATAGCCGGTCCTGAAAGTTGTTTTAAATATATCCTCATCTTTTATTCATACTTGATGATAACAAGACCTTAAGTCTATCTTTGAAAAGATAGTTTCTCCATAGAATTGATCAAATATATCATCTATATGGGGTAGTGGGTATCGGTTCTTAATGGTCATTTTATTTAACTATCGGTAATATATACATAATCTCAAGGTTCCATCCTTTTTTTCACAAACAATACCGATGCTCCCCAAGGTGAGACACTAGGTCGAATGTACTTCTTATCAAATAATTTGTAGTTGTGATTTCAGCTATGTAAGTTCTATTATGTTCATTCGGTAAGGAGCCTTCAATGCTAGTACCTCTCTGGGTATTAGATCGATCGTGAATTCAATGTCTCTTTTCAAAGGAAGTCCAAGGAATTCTTCCGGAAAGATATCTTCAAACTCCTTCAAGACTGGTATGTATTCTAGTTTCAGTTTATTGTCATTTTCACTATCATTCATTATATAGACAACAAACACATTACATCCTTTTCTTACTGATCTTTTCATTTGTAATGCGAAGATTTATCTTATTGTAACCTTCCTAGGGATCCCTTTTACCTTTATATTCTTTCCATTATCGTCAGTACATGTAACGGTTTTGTTGAAACAGTTTAACACTACTTTATATTTTTCTAGCCAATCCATCCATATTAAAAAATCATAGGATCCTAAAGGCAGAATATTTAAAGAAGCATGTGTAATGAAATCATTCATCATCAATTTACAATTCTTAATAAGACTAGTAACTTTACGTTTTGTACCAGTGGCTAATTTTACTAGCCACAACTTATCAAACTTTTATGGTACTAATTTACATACTTCAACTATTCTAGGTGATATATAACTTATGCTTACACCTAGGTCAATTAAAATAGAAATAGGATGGTTTTTTACCATACCTTCAATTTCAACCATAGAATTCTAGTGATCTGCTTGATGGATTTCCAATGCAGCACAAATTCTGGGCATTCACCTTGCCATGTCCCCAACTGTAACTTCTTCTTGGATAGAATGAACATTAAAAATCTTTTTTCTTACTGGGCATTTTTTAAAGTAGTGTGGACCTCCACACTCCCAACATTTTAAGGGTTCTTTTTGTATTGGGTTCTTGTTAAGAACAATAGAAGGTTCTTTTACTACAGGATTCTGGGGTTTAAAGGCTTTCTAGTTATTACTCAGATATCCCCTATAATCATTTCCTTTGTTTGCATGGAACTTATTGTTCTTCTTTCTTGGTTCAAAATTATTTAGCCTTTTATTCTTGCAAGCTGGTACATTTTCCTTTTTTATTTTTGTTTTGGTCGTAACAGAAGTTTTCCTTTCTCATCGCTTCCTCTAGCATCTTAATATTGTCATAATCAATCCATTCTTTGAACATGATAGGCAAACAATTGAGAAACCGTTGTATTTTAGGTTTCTCATCAATTATGTAAGGAACGTAACGAAATAGGATTAAAAACTTACTGTGGATTTCTTTCATCGTCATGGCTCCTAGCCTTAGTTCATAAAATTCTTTGGCCTTTTCTTCATAATATTGTTCTGATAAGCACTTTATTTTAACGATATTTTTAAAAAAATTCCAAGTTGCATGTCTCTCTTTTATCCCCTTAACCTTCTTTATGTCTTGCCACCATATATCTTCCTTTCCAGGCAGTTTATAGATGGTCATTTTAGCCTTTAATTCATCAAAGTAGTTGTATATTAGGAAATAATTTTTTATTCTGGACAACCAGGCTTCTGCCTCTTTTCCCTTATTAATTTCCCCATTAAACATTGGTGGTTTAATTTTCTTAAAATCCCCAGATATTTCCTCATAGGGTCTGTATTTATTTTTCCTTTTGTTATCGTCACTGCTTTTGCTTGAGTCTTGTTGTTTTTTTTAGTGATGTTTAATTGACTCTTCACTGGAATATTAAGGTTTATGGATGGAAAATTACAGCTTCCTAGCCTTACATTTGTAAGGTGCATTTTTAGGTATTTCTTGTTCATATTCCTTATTTTTTTTATTTTTCATCGTTATGTATCTTAGCTAACATAATAGCATTTGATTCTTCCTGGGCCTTTAGAATTTGTTTGCTATCTTCTTTAAGTTTTCTTAATTCAGACCTTAACTCTTTGATAGTTCTTTTTAATTCATATTTATTATCTTGATTGTTGTTTAAGTCTAACCAAATTTCCCTCTTCATGATTTAAAGGATTGTCTGGGTGACGTTCTTCTTCTGTAGACATATTTGCATATGCCATGTTTCCTGCAAAATATAGTTATCCTTCTCTTTGTCATTTGTAAGAGAATTAAACCAAAATAAAGTAGAATTTTGTTTTTTGTTTTCTTTAACAGTTCTAGTGTTGATCCGATTCAGGCCAAGTGTTGTAACCGTGCTATGATACCATTATGTAACACACCTAAAAATCGTAAAAAAAAATTACATGCATTAATTTTATATTTACTTAGCAGATTTCTACATTTTAATTCTGTTATTTTTAATATCTTTGTCATGTTGGTTACGACAGGTTCTGTGGATGATTACGATGGCTAGCTCCTTCTGGAACCCTCAACCATGTCT
This sequence comes from Pseudotsuga menziesii, assembly GCA_001517045.1. Lineage (NCBI taxonomy): Eukaryota > Viridiplantae > Streptophyta > Pinopsida > Pinales > Pinaceae > Pseudotsuga > Pseudotsuga menziesii. Next base: position 200,865 of record LPNX010954126.1, read on the forward strand.
ATGCAGGTGAAGTACTTTGTTTATACTTGTTCTTATTTATTTTATCTTTATAATAGGATGAACTAGCCTAAGGCATGGGAGACTGTTCATGGTCTTGACCCCAAACCGTCAATTGCATTATAGTTTCAATGGCCTTAGCCTTACCATAGTTTATACTATGTCTGTACAGACATACCCCTGAGCGTGAGAAGCTTAGGGTTTGTAAGCCATATGGTTCTCCATACTGTGAACTCTTATTATCAATAAAAGGTGAGGGTTTACATACTTATTTTTGGAATGATACTACATTTTTTGACCCTAATGCATTTCTCTATGGTCCTTAATGTTCATGGTGAAAACACTATATGATATTGTTTTCCAATGATTAAAGATTACAAAGCATGAACCCAAACTATGATAGAAATGTAGTTTTGATGTTTTTAAATCATTGTAATAATATTCGATGGTCTTTGTAAAACATATAACACTATGGTTTATAGTATATGGTTATGGTGTGAAGGATGTGAACCTTGTCATAACCAAAAGGTTCTCGGAATAGGTCAATATAGTGTGATTTCCCTTGCACATTCCACAAGGTTTAACATGGGGTTTTTATACGGCTATGTTTATATATATAATCCAAGGTTTTCATGGCGTATAATATGGTTTGGCGTGTTGCATGTTCCAAGGTTTGAATGTATGCAATGATTAGGGATTTTAATAATTGTTGTAGTCGACAGTTAAAGTGTTGTCCTTGGTTGACTTTAGAATTTAATTCGTGACTTGGCTGTGAGTTGACATTGCATCCAGGTCTTGTACCTTGGTTACGTGGTGCTCTCTCCACCATCCATCTATGACGATGAGAGCTAGGGTTTTTCATGTCGGTTTAATGTGCCAAAAGTGGTGTTCGAACCTCATTTTCAAGTTTTGGTTTGGTGAGCAAACATAGAGCTGAGCTTTGGTCATGGTGAAAATGTATAGATGATTCTCTCCTGAGCCATAGGCTCTTCCCTAAATTCAATGGGGAAAAGAGCTTGTTTTCAACCTTTGTGTGGCCAGAATGGTCGTCGATCTTTGGTTTTTGTTTACTAATTCTAGTCCTGGTTCTTAGGAAAATGTTAACAGTTTCATCTTATGTCCTTCTCAAGGTGATTACAATAGTTTCTTCGATAGATTGTAGAGTAACTCATGCCTTGCCACCATTTCGTCGATCGAACTGTATGTACAAGTAAGGATTTCCCATTTCTTTAAAATGTGTTCGCTACTACTTTGAAATCGTTATTGAAACGTTTAGTAAACTGACAGATTTTTTGTTGTTGGTTATAATGCAAAAAAAGGAGGGATAAGGGTTCTCCGTAGGAGCCGACCCCTGGACCTCTTTGCCCTTTCTCCAAGGTGAGATTTGTTTCTCCTTAAGTTCATTATTTGGTTTTAAAAAAATACAATGTTATAATATTCTAACTACAATGGATAATTTGTAGGTTCGGGTACTGGAGAGGGAGGAAACAAGGTCACCTCCTCCTAGGTCTGCGTTTCCAAACGCCCAGGTAATGTTACGACTCATTCCTAGTTTATATTCTAGTTTTTTATTAAATATTTGGACCCATACTGACCCAACCATGTCATGGTTGTAAGTCATGCTGGGTAGAAGTCGAGAGGGCTCCAAATGGTATCCACATTGATTAACAAGATAAGTGGTTTAGTTAAATGTTTTTATAAAACCTTATTTGGTTTGTCCTAGCTCGGCACTGTAATGTAATGTAATAATTAGTTTATACCCTGGCAGGGTTTGGGTGTCCTTGACAAGTCTTATTCCCATACTATTTATTGATATATCAATTTTACTGTGGAAGCCATTGACGATGGTCTTACAACCACTCTTTCAAATATATATATTTATATGTTTATTTCAAAGAAAGAAGTGTCGGCCTTCGGCTGTGTAAATTCCATTATCATTTTGTATTTCCTGTGTATATAAATACATGATGTTTGTGTTAACCAACCGGTTTTTGTCGTGAATAGTCTTACAGCCGTGAGGATAGTGGTTATTATATGAAATGATGTTTTGTTTGATAAAAAGTGTGGTAATGAATCTCGTCTATATCATGGATGTAAAACTCGATGTAAATCACTAGTAGCCATAAATGGGATTATGACCATCTTACTTAATTCTTTGTAAGTTTAATTATACCCCATAGGGTCTATGACTATTTAAAACATAAATCGTTGTTTGTAAGGTGGTGGAGGCCATTTGACATGGGCTTGCAACCATAATAATTAATTATTTCTATCTGTAATATAGTTTGATGGTTGTACCTAGGATTCTATTTGCATTTAGTTTTGTATATCAACAAACATTAATTTATTTAATTACTTAAAGAGATTCGATCCCACGATTTAGTGTAGTTTAACGTGTGAATAGTTGATCGAGGCTCTATATAAATTTTGGGTAGCCACGTTGTGGACTTACAATCCTAAAGCTATGGTGCTTGTTGCATAATTTTATATGACCCATAGGTTCTGTGATATCTTAACTGAAGTTAAAATCTTTATGTTTTAATACTCGGTTGTCGATGATGACGATACTTGTTTTGTGACTAAGATTTCGATGTCATGAATGTGGTTGCAATAGCTAGCATATGAGTCAGTAAGAGATTTGATTTGATTTTTTTATTATCTTGCACATGCTTTGTGGGTGTTAATAAAATAGGATCTTCGATCCGTACATTCGGTTTCACCAAAACTAGATCGAACAGCGATTTCATAGTTGTATTATTATAAAACTACGATTTATTTTATCATAGGATTGTTAAGTAAGTACCTTAAAGAGATTTGATTCCACGATCTCTGTAATCTTACTAAGTGGATTAAGGCATCTGTTTAGAAGCTAATTTGATTATTTATGTATATGTAACTTATGCTAGCAGCATTGTACTTCACTATTAACTATGTAAACCTTATTCAATTCGAATACTTTAATTGGAAACCTATGAGTTGTATATTGTTAATATTATTAAGTGGAATCCATTTGTATATATTAAATAATACAAATGGAATCCATTTGTATTGGAATCTATTCTATACACATGAATTATATCATAATACTTCTATTTGTATAGGATTTGAATGGTACTCTATCTATATATACTCATAACTTTTTATGGAACCTTATTGTGGTTTAAATCTAATAAAAGTATATTCATCTAGCATTATTAGAGAATCTGTCTACATTTAATTTAGTAAGTACAAACTAAGGAGGAATTTAGGAATAATCGGTACAAACAGGAAATAAGTGTTTAAATGTAGGACTACATGATACAAATTAGAAATAGATGATTTCAAGTCCATTATGTGCAGAATTCAAATTTCAATAGGAATCAGAATTCTAAAGATTCAAGCATAGAATCATTAGGCTAACTGATACAGACTAGGTTCAACATTAAAAAAAAATTGAGATCTATAATTTAAAACACATTCTGCAAATATTTAAACATAAACTATGAATCTGGCATCAATGCTGAGAAAACAAAAGTGGAGAAGTTGTGCCTCTCAACCAACTCCCAAAGCATCCAAGTTACTTGCTTCGGAACCACTGATCCTATTTGTTGAACCACAAGAGCAAAAGACTTCAATGCGCCATCTATTGCATTCACGGATTTTAATCCCTATCCAATGCTATCCTTATGCTGCTCATGGACATACTAATATATAGTATTTTGCCTAGGACTTGGTCATTTATGAGCCTCCTTTTCTTTAGCACTCAACTAGGACTTGTGACCTGATTTTTGGGAATGATTCCTCCTGCATCTTGAGTTCTCACTCAGTGGCTTCTACCACATTTGTTTTCCTCTTGTGGGTTAGAAAACACTCTTTAACAACTATATCTACTTTTTACCCCCTTCAACATATTTTATTAAAAAAAAAATATTACAAAATGTTTTATTGTTGAATTTTTTTATCAAAAATGATAAAATAATAAAAATAATATTCAAAGTATTTTTCTAGTAGAATTAATAATAAATTATTAATTCAGGAGGTATTACATACACCTCCCCCTAACGGATAACGTCATCCTTGGTGTTATCAATTTTTGTTATATTCTTCAATTTCATCCTCTTCGAATAAGTCTGGATATGCCTTCGACATATTACTTTCGAGTTCCTAATACCTTCTTCCAGACTAAGGTGTTTCCGATGCACCTTGACTTGTCCAATGGTACGGTTCCAAAGTAAAAGTTCTCTCTTGTTGAGAATGCGCTCTGGTCCCACTTGGAACTCTCCTTCGGGTTCCACTTGGATTACATTCCAATCAATCACATGAGAATTATCATGAACATATATTTTTAAAATAGAAACATGAAACACATTATGCACTTTAATATTGGGTGGTAACGATAACTAGTACGCAACCAGCCCTACTTTATCAAAATTTTAAATGACCTGCAATAATTGGGTGCCAATTTTGAATATTTTCCCAGTCTTAAGGAAATTTTCTTAGGCTTTACCTTTATATACATATTATCACCCCCCTAGAACTCTCTGGGAGTTTTTTTTAAATCATCATGACTTTTCTTCCTATCTTGGGAAGCCTTCAAGTTTTTGTTGTACTCGTTTCATAGTAAGTTCCATATCTTTTAATAAATCGGGTCCTAACATTAATCTATCAACTAGACTACTCCATGAAATTGGATTATTACACTTATGTCCATATAATATTTCAAAAGGACTCATACCTACAAAAACTTGAAAAATTATTATTATAAGCAAATTCTACTAAGCATAGGTAGTCTTCCCACTTCCTAGTTTGTCCATGACATACATCCTTAACATGTCCTCTAACACTTGATTTACCCTTTCAGTATTCCCATCCATTTGTGGATGATATGCAGTACTGAAATTTAACTATGTTCCTAACCTTTGAACAAAGCTATCCAAAAGTTACCTATAAATTTTGCATCTCTATCTGATACTATTACTTTCGGTACACCATGTAACCTGAGTAACGCTTTCATGAAAATATCTGCAATGTTAACAACTTTATAGGTAGATTTAACATGAATAAAATGAGCAGCCTTACTTAATTTATTGACTACGACCATGATTGAATCATGTTGTCAAAAATTCTTCATTAGGACTGTTATAAAATCCATACTAATTGTTTCCCACTTCCATTTCCGAATGGGTATTCGCTGCAACAATCCTACTGGATGTTGATGTTATGCCTTAACTTACTGACATTCAAGACATCGAGCTAAGTATTCAGCCACTTCTTTCTTCATGCTTGGCTAGAAGAAATCTTTTCTGATCATAGTGATAATTTTCTGGTATCCAGGATGCCCCTAGTACGGTTGTTTATGGAGCTCATTCATAATTGTAAGTTTAATTTCTGTTATGTTTGGTATGCGTTGGAAGGGTCAAGATTCCAACATGCATTCAAGAAAAATATCTCATTATAACCCACACAACCATCAACACAGATAAGTGGGAAAGGATGTCCAATCCGAATTAGTATTACTCTTTGATAACTATTTTATACATCATGAGAGAGGTTGGAGCAGTTATACCCGCTCCAACTACTCATTTGTTAAGGTTACATTTATCCCTTTCAACTATATAATTATATGATGACATTTAGGAGGTCAATTGGCTCTTCAACATCCCCCCCACCAACAAATATTTGCTTTGTCCCCTAAACGAACAAGTATCAAGTAAACAACCAGGATGTGATTCTTTAGTATCTGTCATCAATCAAGTAACAGGCAGTGAAGCCACACCATTTTGTAACGGACTCATCTTCAATCAAGTAACGGACTCATATTCAATGGCTCAAATGAGGGTCTTTTGGCTCTCTCTGCATTGTATCTATGCCTTCAACTTTTGCAATCACCATCTAGGAAGTGCTTCTGTCTTTGTACACCAAGGATATTCGAGCAATTCAATTGTTCCTTATGTCATCATCCAACATTAATATATGTTCTATGTGATGTAGGATGGATTTTTCTTGAATATGGTATTTGTCAAGTTCTTCTGTCATGAGGATTCCTGTAATTTTGTATATGATTGATTGTGTTGTTCATAGTTGAAACCAATTGCTTATAATTCGATTGACTTGACTCGACTAACAATAATCGGATAGAGACCAACTTGATTTACATAAAATGGAGGGGATCACCTGCGTCAAAAGAAACTCGTGTTTAACCCCCTCTTGAATTCAAAAATTTACAACAAAGTCACTTAAAACATTTCGTGACTCATATTCCCAACAATCAAACTAACTTAAAAAGACATTGTTTCATAAAAACGAGCTAACTCATAACATATAAAGGAGCCCGATCATTTTGAACACATGTTACAAGGACCATCGACCATTTACAAATTTAAAATTTGAGCCATATAAACCATAGCAACTCACTTCAATCCAACAAATTAATTACAAAAACAAACATAAGGTTAACCCCATCGACCAACTATGTTAAGTTGACCATATTAAGAGATCGACCCCCCAAAAAAATATATCGAGCAAACTTATAACAATTATATCAATCTAACTACTTTTTCTTACTGGCCAACCTGTTATTGAACATTGGTCACACTAGTATGTTGTGATATGTCGACTGCACTAGTCACGTCTAGATAAATTGTTGCCAACCAGTCATTGGCAACTTCACATTTGTTTGCAGCTTTTTCAGATTGATAGGAGTGAATGGTGGATGGGATTTTCTTAAAATTGTGCATGCATGAGTTAATATCCTATCATTGATAGGTTATTTTCTGGACATAATGGTCGAGATGACGTCATGGAGGATGAATTTATGAAACCACTTGATCACAATGGCTGGCGGACTAGATTGCTCCATTGGATTGTTCGGCTTTGTATTGTGTGTGTAGACAACAATCACTGATCTATACGATAGTAACTAATCTTCATAAATCGATCTATGCTAGCTTCATTTAACAGAGGCTCTCAGATAGATAGATGACATAATCACCATAAGTATCATTCCAATTATTTCCTCCACAAAAAAATCATGAGCAATCATTCATCTTTCTTGCAATTTATTCATATGCACATCACATGTTTTCTTCCAGTTCATGCTTCACCATCAACCTTGCTCTCTCACACCACCGGGAGCTAGCAACACTTTTGATCAATGGGTGATACAAATAGGTTATGGAACAACAAAAGAAATAGGGCGTTGAATCCACTAGCATATTCATGACATCATATTAAAGGGTATTTGGTGGTGGCTGTGGTAAAACCATATTCACTTGACTAATTCCATCGATACTCACCATCAACCAGTAGGTCTCATTAGACTTTTGACAACGAGTCAAGTCTTGAACAATTAAAAATAATATAGGTACTAACCAATTTTTAATATGCAAATGCTCTCCGTCAATAATTAGGCCGACGATGAATCAAAGCACCTATAATTATTTTCATGGATTTTGCGTAGTCGATGGCCTTCTATATTGAACCAACACCCTCAGTCTTCCTCGTGAGTTTCTTCATGTCATAACTTCATGTAGGTTAAAAATGATTCCAGTGTCTTCAGGCTTGGTCGAAATGTAAGAGCAGTCTTTTGAGAAGAAAATTTCTTGATCGACGTGCAGGAAGTCTCTAACTTCTTAAGCCCAAGAACCCTTTTAATTTTTTTCTTTCCAGGTATCTATGAACATGAACATCTCACTTTCTTCCAGGTCCAAACCACTCCCCTCTGCTACTATTGTCACCTAGACCAGATAGGAGAGGCAACAACGCCAAATGTTGTAAGGGTCCAGATTCCAACATGCATTCAAGCAAAAGATATGATTATAACTTACACAACCATCAACACAGATCTGTGGGAAAGGGCGTCCAATCCGACTTAGTATTCATCTTTGATAACTATTTTATACATCATGAGAGAGGTTGGAGCGGTTATACCTGCTCCAACTACTCATTTGTTAAGGTTACATTTATTCCCTTAAACTATATAAGTATATTATGACATGTAGAAGGTCAATTGGCCCCTCAACAGTATGTACAACCTATTTTTATTCAGCAAAAATCCTTGTTTATTTAGGATGAAATATGTTTTTACTCGGTTTTGTTCATTTTTTTAGTCTTTTATTTTAAAATATTATATTCCCTATCATAATTTTCAACGTTTAGAATCTTATTTTCCAGATCATATTCATAGTTGCTACTTGCAAATAGTAAATTTGCATTACGACTTAGAGCATCTGCCACTTTATTTTCCTTTCCTTTTATATGTTTAATTTTGAAATCATATTCTCTTAAAAAGGATAGCCATCTTGCATGTCTCGCATTCAAATTTTGTTCATCAAATAAATATTTAAGGCTTATATTATCATACATAAGTAGAAATTTCCTCCCAATTAGGTAATGTCGCCACATTTTTAAGGCGTGAATTATGGCTACAAGTTCTAAATCATGTGTCGCATAGTTTTTCTCATGTTATTTTAATTTCTTGGATTCATATGCCACAACATAGTTTTCTTGTAATAAAAATACGCTTATCCCTCCCTTGCAAGCATCGGTACATACGATGAAATCCTTGAATGGAACATCAATATTTAGAATCAAGGTGGTAGTTAATAGATGTTTTAGTTTGTTAAAGATTTCCATGCATTTTTCAGTCCATTCGAAATTTTTATCTTTCTTCTGTAATGAAGTTATGGGGTAGGCAATCTTAGAAAATCCTTCAATGAACTTTTCGGTAGTATCTAGTAGTCCCCATAAATGATCTGATGTCAGTTCCACCCTCAGGAACCGGTCAATCAATGATGGACTTTATTTTTTCGGGATCGACAGAGATTCTATCCTTGGACACCATGTGTCTAAGGTATTGAATCTTATCTTAAATAAATCACATTTACTGAATTTTGCGTAAATTTGTTGTTCTCTTAGCACTTACAGAATTATCCTTACTATGTTCTTTATGTTCGTGCTCTTTCTTAGAGTATATTAGTATGCCATCAATGAATACAACCACAAACTTATCTAGGTAGTTACTTAGGATGTTGTTCATTAAACACATGAATGCAACCGGTGTGTTTGTCAACCCAAAAGGTATTATGACAAACTCGTAGTAACCATAGCGGGTCCTGAAAGTCATTTGAAAGATGTCCTCATCTTTTATTCATACTTGATGATAAGCATACCTTAATTCTATATTTGTAAAGATAGTTTTTTCGTGGATTTGATGGAATAGATCATCTATTTGAGGTAGTGGGTATCGGTTATTAAAGGTCATTTTATTTAAATGTCGGTAATCTATACATAATCTTAATGTTCCATCCTTCTTTTTCACAAACAATATCGGTGCTCCCTAGGGAGAGACACTAGGTTGAATATACTTATTATCAATTAATTCTTTTAGTTGTGATTTTAGGTCTGTAAGTTATATTATGTTCATTCGGTAAGGAGACTTCGATGCTGGTACCTCTTTGGGTATTAGATCGATCATGAATTCAATGTCTATTTTCGGAGCTAGTCTAGGGACTTCTTCTGGAAATATGTCTTCAAACTCCTTCAAGACTGGTATGTGTTCTAGTTTCAGTTTATTGTTGTTTTCACTATCATTAATTATATAGACAACAAACACTTTGCACCCTTTTCTTACTGATCTTTTCATTTGTAACTCAAATATTTATCTGATTGTAACCTTCCTAGGGATCCCTTTGACCTTTATATTGTTTCCATTATCGTCAGTACATATAAAGGTTTTGTCGAAAAATTTTAACACTACTTTATGTTTTTCTAGGAAATCCATCCCTATTAAAAAATCATAGGATCCTAAAGGAAGAATATTTAAATAAATATGCATAATGAAATCATTCATCATCAATTTGCAATTCTTACCAAGACTAGTAACTTTACATTTTGTACCGGTGGATAATTGTACTAGCCACGACTTATCAAACTTTTCCGGTACTAATTTACATACTTCAACTATTCTAGGTGAGATATAACTCAAGCTTGCACCTGGGTCAATTAAAATAGAAACAGGTTGGTTTTTTACAATACCTTCAATTTCAACCATAGAAGTTTGGTGATCTTCTTTCCAGTTTTCCAATTCAACACAAATTCTGGGCATGTCCCTTGACATGTCCCCAACTATAACTAATTCTTGGATAGAATGAACATTAAAATTATTTTTTCTTACTACGCATTCTTTAAATTAGTGTGGACCTCCACACTCCCAACATTTTAAGTGTTCTTTTTGTGTTGGGTTCTTGTTAAGTGTTAGGGTTAACCTTGACTTGAGATCGAGTCAAAGGTGGTTAGGTCTAGCACATGGTTTGGGCACATGGTCTGTTGTATCCCATGGTATTGTCCCATGGTATTGCATGTGATTAAGCCTTTATAAGGCTTGAGGAGGCTCCATTGTAATTGTACTAGATGTGGGCATTGTATTGTACTGGAAGAGAGACTGTGAGAGCATGAAGAGGAAGTGCAGTGGTTTTGCTACAAGGTGTATCCCTTCATCTTTCTGGACTGCAATAAAAGGACTGGCAAATTTCTTTGTGGACGTAGCCCATCGTTTGGGTGAACCACTTTATTTCTTTGTCTCTCTGTAATGTTTACTGTGTTTTTGCATCTTGTTTATTTATTTAACTGTATATCTGTTATTTCTCTACGGTCATGTTTTCTAACAAATTGGTATCAGAGCCAAAAGGTCTATTTGGTTGGTAAACTCGCAGGAAAGAAGGGTTCCTGGTTCGAGTGGGAGCAATGGCAGAAGAAGGAAATTTTAGGGTTGAGAAATTTAACGGCCAAAACTATCAGTTATGGAAGATGCAAATGGAGGACTATCTATACCAGAAAGATCTGTACCTGCCGTTGGGCAGAAAGCAAAACAGCCAGCAACTATGAAGGATGAAGAATGGGAGGTTCTTGATAGAAATGCACTAGGAACAATAAGGTTGTGCCTTGCTTCGTCGGTGGCCTTCAATATTTCGAAAGAAAAATCAACAGAGGGTGTGATGAGCGCATTGAGTAAGCTCTACGAAAAACCCTCGGCTTCTAACAAGGTATTTTTAATGAAGCATTTATTTAATATGAAGATGTCGGAAAGTGGATCTGTTGCTGACCATTTAAATGACTTTAATACACTTACCAGTCAGTTAAGTTCTGTAAAAGTGAACTTTGATGATGAGGTTAGGGCTCTTCTAATCTTGTGCTCATTGCCAGAAAGCTGGAATAGCTTGGTCATGGCTGTAAGTAACTCTGTCCCTAGTTCAAACACTCTTAAATTTGATGATGTTGTTAGTGTTATTCTTAGCAAGGAAATGCGAAGGAAAAGCACAGGTGAGACATCAGGTAATGCATTGACCATGGAGAGCAGAGGGAGACAAAAAGAGAGAGGAAGGAGCCTAGGAAATCACGGCAAGTCTAAAAAGGGAAGATCCAAGTCCAGATTCAGAAAAATAGAATGCTGGAACTGCGGTAAGAAAGGACATCTAAAGAAAGACTGCAGAGCACCAAAGAAGAAATGTGAGAGGCGGCAAGAGACTACCTAGGAAGCTAATGTAGTAGGCGATGTGTTACAAGATTCTTTGATTCTTGCATTAGATAATACTAGTGATTACTGGGTAGTAGATTCAGGGGCTTCATGTCATGCTACACCCCATAGGAAATTCTTTTATGATTATGTTCAAGGTGATTTTGGGCATGTGTTATTGGGGGATGATGAACCATGTAAAATTGTTGGAAATGGTAAGGTACGGATTAAACTAAATAATGGAAATGATTGGTTGCTAAAGGATGTAAGGCACATTCCTACTATGAAAATAAATCTGATCTCAACAGGGTAGTTGGGATATGGTGGTTGTTTTTCTACGTTTGGAGAAACGTGGTGGAAGGTCACTAAAGGATCAATGGTAATTGCAAAAGGAGATAGGATAGGTACGTTATATTTATGTCCTCATAACACTGATTATTCTATTGCTATAGCTTCCACAGAAACAGGTGCAGTGTTGTGGCATCATAGGCTTGGCCACATGAGTGAGAAGGGGATGCAGATTCTCCACTCAAGGAAACTGCTTCCAGATCTGAAGCAGGTAAGTTTGGAATTTTGTGAGAACTGTGTTTATGGAAAACAGAAGAGAGTTAGATTTCTCAGGGTTGGGAAACAAAAGAAGAATGAAAAGTTAGAGCTTGTCCATACAGATGTATGGGGACCAGCTCAGGTACAATCTCTTGGTGGCTCTCGTTATTATGTTACTTTTATTGATGATGCAACTAGAAAAACTTGGGTTTATTGCATTAGACAAAAATCTGATGTGTTTTATACTTTTAAGAAGTGGAAAGCTTTGGCTGAGAATGAAACAGGAAAAAGGTTGAAATGTCTCAGATTTGATAATGGAGGCGAGTACTGTAGCAAGGAGTTTAATAGTTACTGTTCACACAATGGGATTCGCAGAGAGATAGTCCCTAGAACACCCCAAGAAAATGGTGTGTCAGAAAGGATGAACAGAACGATCATGGAGCATGCAAGGTGTATGAGATTGCATGCAGGGTTGCCCTTACAGTTTTGGGTTGATGCTGTAAACACTGCTGTTTATTTAATAAATAGAGGGCCTTCAAGCACTTTGGATGGTGGAATTCCAAAGGAGGCATGGACAGGTAAATAGGTAAAATACTCATTTCTGAGAACTTTTGGTTGTGAAGCATTTGTCCATATTGATAAAGATGATAGAACAAAGCTTGAGGCTAAATCCAAGAAATGTACTTTTATTGGATACGAGGTTGATGATTTTGGTTATCACTTATGGGATCTTAAAAATCACAAAATCATTAGGAGTAGAGATGTAGTATTCAATGAAAAGGTCATGTACAAAGATCAGTTGCAGGGAAAGAAAGAAGAAAAGGAAAACACAGAGTACACAGTTCTTGATGAAATCAAAGAAAATGAAGTTCAAAGAGCACCAGAAAATCAAGAGTAGCAGCAGATACCTGAAACTCCTGCAACTGTAAGAAGGTCTATGAGGTTAAGTAGACCCCCTGAACGATTCTCTCCTTCACTGTATTATTTATTGATGACTAATTCTGGTGAGCCAGAATGTTTTGAAGAAGCAATGCAGGTAGAAACTAGAAAGAAGTGGGAGCAAGGCATGGATGAGGAGATGGACTCATTGGTAAGAAACCAGAATTGGGATATGGTTAAGTTGCCTACAGGAAAAAGGGTATTGCAGAATAAATGGGTTTACAGGTTGAAGGAAGAAGATGGAGGACAGAATCGGTACAAGGCTAGACTTGTTGTAAAGGGGTTTGCACAAAATAAATGTATAGACTTTGATGAAATATTTTCTCCTGTTGTTAAAATGACTTCAATTAGAACTATTTTAAGTCTAGTGGTGGTAGAAGATTTTCATCTTGAACAATTAGATGTAAAAAAGGACTTTCTCCATGGGGATTTGGAGGAAGAGATTTATATGCAGCAGCCACAAGGGTATGAGGTCAAAGGGAAGGAGAATTTGGTTTACAGGTTGAAGAAGAGCTTGTATGGCCTGAAGCAAGATCCAAGGCAGTGGTATTTAAAATTTGATAAGTTTATGACAGAACAAGGTTATGATAGATGTCATTCTGACCACTATGTTTATTTCAAGAGGCTAGATAACAAAAGATATATTATCTTGTTATTGTATGTGGATGACATGCTTGTTGTAGGGTCTAACATGCAGGATATAAATGTGCTCAAAAGAAAACTAGCTAAATCATTTGCGATGAAGGATTTGGGTGTTGCAAAGCAAATCCTTGGTATGAGAATAACAAGAGACAGAAAAAATCACAAATTGACATTGTCTCAAGGTGAGTACATAGAAAAGGTGTTGCAGAGGTTTAGAATGCAGAATGCAAAACCAGTCAGTACACCTTTGGCAAGCCATTTCAAACTAAGCAAGCATATGTGTCCAGAGACACAAGAAGAGATAGATTACATGTCCAAGATTCCCTATTCATCAGCAGTTGGGAGCTTGATCTATGCCATGGTGTGCACAAGACCAGATATTACACATGCAGTGGGAGTTGTGAGCAGGTATATGAATAATCCAGATAAAGAGCATTGGAAAGTAGTACAGTGGATTCTTAGGTATTTGAGAGGTACCACTTCTCATGCATTATGTTTTGGAGGTTCAGACACTGTTCTACAGGGATATGTTGATGTAGATATGGCCAGTGATAAAGACAGCAGGAGGAGCACCACAGGGTATGTGTTCATTGTAGGTGGAACAGTAGTAAGTTGGATTTCAAAACTGCAACAGGTTGTTGCACTTTCAACAACGAAAGCAGACTATATTGCTGCTACAGAGGCTAGTAAGGAGATGATTTGGTTGCAGAGGTTCATGGAAGAATTGGGTAAGAAACAGGAGAATAGTAGGTTGTACAGTGACAGCCAGAGTGCCATTCATCTTGCAAAGAACTCAGTCTTTCATTCAAGGACCAAACATATAGAACTCAAGAACCACTTCATAAGATATTTTCTAGATGAAGAACTATTAAAACTAGAAAAGATTCACACTAGCCAGAATCCTGCAGACATGTTGACAAAGGGAGTAACCAGAGAGAAACTAAGTTCCTGCTCAGTTTTTGTTGGCCTTAAAGCATAAAGGTGAAAAGAAGAAATTTTCCAAGTCCAAGGTCCAGCAGTGGTAGAGTTGCTGTGATTAGTCATCATGAAGGCACATGAAAAAAAAAAATTAATGGAGCAGTTTGCATGTAAATGGGAATATGACTGTAAGACCTGGTAAGGCATGCATACCTCTGGTAACTCACCAGTAAAGTCGGGAGATAGACCTAGGTGATAGGGGGGTGTATGTAAGATTCCTCGATAAATACTTGAGGGGAGTTGGTGATTACTCCAAGTCAAGTTTAAGGGGGGATTGATAGGGTTAACCTTGAATTGAGATCGAGTCAAAGGTGGTTAGGTCTAGCACATGGTTTGGGCACATGGTTTGTTGTAGCCCATGGTATTGTCCCATGGTATTGCATGTGCTAACCTTGACTTGAGATCGAGTCAAAGGTGGTTAGGTCTAGCACATGGTTTGGGCACATGGTTTGTTGTAGCCCATGGTATTGCATGTGATTAAGCCTTTATAAGGCTTGAGGAGGTTCCATTGTAATTGTACTTGATGTGGGCATAGTATTGTACTAGAAGAGAGAATGTGAGAGGAATTGCAGTGGTTTTGCTGCAGGGTGTATCCCTTCATCTTTCTGGACTGCAATAAAAGGACTGGAAAATTTCTTTGTGGACGTAGCCCATCATTTGGGTGAACCACATTATATCTGTGTCTCTCCGTAATGTTGACTGTGTTTTCGCATCTTGTTTATTGATTTAACTGTATATCTGTTATTGGTCTGCGGTCCTGTTTTCTAACATTAAGAACAGTAAAAGGTTCTTTTGCTGCATGATTCTGGGGTTTAAATCCTTTGTATTTATTACCCTGATATCCCCTATAGTTATTTCCTTTGTTTTTTGTGGAACTTATTATGCTTATTTCTTGGATAAAAATTATTTGGCCTTTTATTCTTCCAAGATGGTACATTTTCCCTTTTATTTTTGGTTTGGTCGTAACAAAAGTTTTCCTTTCTCGTCGCTTCCTCTAGCGTTTTTGGATTTTCATACTCAATC
This sequence comes from Pseudotsuga menziesii, assembly GCA_001517045.1. Lineage (NCBI taxonomy): Eukaryota > Viridiplantae > Streptophyta > Pinopsida > Pinales > Pinaceae > Pseudotsuga > Pseudotsuga menziesii. The sequence continues at coordinate 216,481 of LPNX010954126.1, forward strand.
CATTCTTTGAACATGATAAGATAACAACTGAGAAATTGTTGTATTTTAGGTTTCTCATCAATTATGTAAGGAATGTAACGAAGCAGGCTTAAGAACTTAATGTAGAGTTCTTTCATCGTCATGGATCCTAGCCTTAGTCCATAAAATTATTTGTCATTTTCTTCATAATATTGTTCTGATAAGTACTTTCTTTTAAATATATTTTTAAAAGTTTTCTGAGTTACATATCTCTATTTTATCCCCTTAACCTTATTTATCTCTTGCCACCATATATCGACCTTTCCAGTCAAATTATAGATGGCCATTTCAGCCTTTAATTCATCAGAGTAGTTGTATATCTGGAAATACTTTTTCATTATGGACAACCAGTCTTCCGCCTCTTCGCCCTTCTCAATTTCCCCATTAAGCATTAGTGGATTATTTTTTTTTAAACTCCCCAAATATTTCCTCATAGGATCTATATTTCTTTTTCCTTTTGTTATCGTCACTGCTTTCGCTTGATTCTTGTTGTTTTCCTAGGTGATGTTTAACTGACTCTTCACTGGAAGTTTCAGGTTTATGGATGGAAAATTCCATCTTCCTACCCTTACATTTGTAATATGTAGTTTTAGGTATTTTTGGTTCAAATTTCTTGTTTTTTTCTTTTTCATCGTTATGTATCTTAGCTAGCAGAATCACATTTAATTCTTCCTGGTCCTTTAGAATTCATTCATTATCTTCTTTAAATTTTCTTAATTCAGACCTTAACTCTTTGACAATTCTTTTTACTTTAGATTTATCATCTTGACTGTTGTTTAAGTCTACCCAAATTTCCCCATCTTTTAAATTTCCCTCTTCATGATTTAAAATATTTTCTGGGTGACATTCTTCTTCTGTAGACATCTCTGCATCTGCCATGTTTCCTGCAAAATATAGTTATCCTTCTCTTTGTTGTTCGTAAGAGAATTAAACCAAAATAAAGTAGAAGTTAGTTTTTTGTTTTCTTTAATTGTCCTAGTGTTAAGTCGATTCAGGCCTAGTGTTGTAACCATGCTCTGATACCATTATGTAACACACCTAAAAATTGTAGTAAGAAAAAAAATGCATTATTTCTATATTTACTTAGCATATTTCTATGTTTTACTTCTGTTATTTATAATATCTTTGTCATGTTGGTTAGGACAGGTTATGTTGATGACTACGATGGCTAACTCCTTCCGGAACCCTCAGCCATGTCTACGTAGGTGATGTACTTTTTAATACCTGTTATTATTTATTTTAACTTTATAATAGGCTGAACTAGCCTAAGGCATGGGAGACTATTCATGGTATTGACCCCAATCCGTCAATTGCATTATATTTTCAATGGCCTTGGCCTTACCATAGTTTATACTATGTCTGTAAAGACCTACCCGTGAGCGTGAGAAGCTTAGGGTTTGTAAAGCATATGGTTCTCCATATGGTGACCTCTTGTTATCAATAAAAGGTGAGGTTTTACTTACTTATTGTTGGCATGATACTACATGTTTTGACCCTAATGCATTTCTTTATGGTCCTTAATTTTTATAGTGTAAATACTATATCATATGGTTTTACAATGATTAAAGATTACAAAGAATGAACCCAAACTATGCTAGCAATGTATTTTTTATGTCTTTAAATCATAGTAATGATATTCGATGGTATTTGTAAAAGATATAACACTATGGTTTATAGTGCATGGTTATGGTGTGAAGGATGTGGACCTTGTCATAACCCGAAGGTTCTCGACATAGGTTGATATAGTAAGCTTTCCCTTGCACATGCCATAAGGTTTAACATGGGGTTTTTATATGGCTATGTTTATATATATAAGCCAAGGTTTTCATGGTGGATTGTGCATGTTCCAAGGTTTGAAGGTATGCAATGATTAGGAATTTTAATAATTGTTCCAATCAATAGTAATGTTAGGATTTATAATCCTCCCTTGTCCAAACTATCTATTAGATTATGTTTTCCTAACTTATGACTCCTTTAGTTATTATTGGGTCCACTAGTACCATTGGGTCCACTTGGCCTAATGGAGCCACATGTACCAGTCCCTAGAGTGTGGGGAATATAGATTGAGGCTATCTGCAACTGATTGCACAATCATGCATCAGTTTATGCACCTCCTAAACCAATACCTACATTTTAGGAGCCACTGAGAGTGTTGGCACCAACCTCCTTCAGTTGTTAGCAGTTGGTGACTAGTCAAGCTTAGTTATGCTTCAATTACATTTAGATAGATATCCTTCAGTTTAGTTAGCGCCAATTATGTATGGATGCATGTGGGAAGGCACATATTCTCACCTACTTATCACCTACCACTGCAGTTAGACTAGTTTGATTGATTGTAACTAATTGAGAGATTGGATTAGGCATTCGTAGTTAGCCTTTTGAACTCTGATAGTGATTTAGACACTTCTAGTTAGCCATGCAGTCAAATTGAGTTGGTGATTCGAATCTTATCCACACAATTCAAATTCTCCCTTATGTAAAATTGTTGTATACTACTGGGATTAATGAAGTTTATATTGTAATTATACTTAGCAATACTTGTTCGTTTCCTGTGAGATTTGTTTTGTTTAGTGGGAATTATTCATTCCTTTTACACTGCATAATAATTAAAATATAATGGCACTCATTACCTGAATATCAATGGCACATTAATTCTAATATTGTATCAGAGCCTCCTCAGGCAAGGTTCAAGTTTTCCTACTCTCCATTGTACACCAAAATCAACTAGGTTTCAATAGAAGTCCCACAAAGAGTCCCTTTCTTCCTCTGAATTCATTCAGAGTGGTGTGGGCATGACAAACCCTAAAAAAGTGTATATGTCGAGAGGGAAGGCTTGATTCTAGCATAGTGCGAATTGGTTTTTTTTTTGCAATGTTTTCTTATAGGTTCTACGTAGCTTGATTGAATAAATTGACTAATCTAGAGGATAATTAAGGGAGAATCAATCTTTGTTACCCCAGATCTTGACACCCATAAACTATGTTGATTGGAGGGCAGATATGCAGGTCTCCTTGTGAAAGATTGGCCTATACAGGATGAAAATGGGTCGAGAGACTAGACCTCATAATCCTACTGAGAATAAAAAGTTCTTGAATGGATTGGATGAATCCTCCGGCTTCCTTTGTTCTCACATCTATAGATACCTCCTCTTTCATCTTGAGGGATTGAAGACTCCCAAAGAAGCTTGAGAGAAGCTCAAATTCTTGTTTGGAAAGCAAGATGAGCTTCAGGGACACATTCTAGAGAATGAGATAATATCATTGCATCCCAATAGTTTCAAGATCATACAAATTTTTTTTACCAAATTAAAGTCTCTTGCACTACAATGTAAGCAGTGCGGAATAGAGAGAAAGGATGAGTAGCTTGTGCTCTCCATACTCAGCAAACTTGGTTCTGAGTATTATGTATTTATCTCTACCTTCCATTCTGGAAGAGCTTCCATTCCCAATTGGAATATTCCTAAATTTGATTGATTTTTTGAGTCCCTAATACAGGAGAAAGAGAAGTTGGTCCATATGGGAGTCCTCCAGAATTCCAAAAACCAATATCTCCTAGCGACAGAATCTACCAATGCGCAAGCTAAAGGGAGGCATAAGGGGAAAGATCCTAAAGCATATGATTCGAAGCCTAAAGAGAGTCAGAGGCCTTCTGAAGGAGCTTTGGGCTCCAAATAAAAAGAAAAAGTTTGAAAAGACAAAGTGTCCGTATTGTATGAGGGGTTTTCATTCTGATAACTCTTGTATGAAGAAATAGATCGACCAGATATCTTCCCTCCTTGAACATAACAAAATTTCTCTTCCACATGGAGCAAAAAAGTTTGATGTTGGACCACAGATAGAAGATCATGAGAGTTTCCATGCCTTGAAGGTTGGCCTTACTCAGTCGACAACCTACTTAATTGATTCTGGAGCATCCAACCACATGCTTGCTTTCAAGGAATCTTTCTCTACCCTCACATTATCAGAAGGGCCTAGATTTCACATGGGATATCACTCCCAAATTCCAATAGCAGGAAGAGGTTCAGTTAAAATACAACATGGTGAGTTCAAAAATGTTCTCTATGAGCCCTCCTTTGTAGCTAATTTGTTGTATGTTTATCAGATGACCCATACAGGCTCTCCCAAGAGAGTTACATTCAACTTATATTTAGTTGAGATCATAGAAAAAGATACTGGAATACTCATAGCGAAAGGTATTGCTAATCATACTACTAAGGCTTATGAGTTCTCACATTTTTTGCCTATCTCACCTCCTACAACTTTATTGACTCATGCTAACAACACCGGTAAGATATGGCATGAGAGATTTGGGCATCTCAATTTCAAATATCTCCAACAAATCCACAATGATAAAATGGTTGAAGTTTTACTTCTCATCCAAACTTCCAATGGAGTATGTTCTGGTTGCTTGGTAGGTAAACATCCAGAGAAGAGGTATGAAGTTGGGAAGGAACATAGGGATTCCTCTATACTTTATTTGATACATAGTGATGTGGAAATACCAATGCCCACAACATCCATTAATGGTTGTAGGTATTTCCTCACTTTTATTGATGATTGTTCTAGGTTCTGTTGGATATACTTTATGAAATAGAAATAAAAAGTCTTTGAAATTTTTAAATTTTTTAAAGCTATGGTTGAGAATAGTTTCAGAAAAAAAAAAAATCAAGTCCATAAGATCTAATAAAGGAGAGTACATTAAAAGAGAGTTACAACATTACTGTGAATCTGAGGGGATTCGAATTGAACACTCAATTCCATANAAAAAAATCAAGTCCATAAGATCTAATAAAGGAGAGTACATTAAAAGAGAGTTACAACATTACTGTGAATCTGAGGGGATTCGAATTGAACACTCAATTCCATACACGCCACAGCATAATGGTGTGGCTGAGAGGAAAAACAGATCACTAAAGGAGATGGAAACATGTTTTCTCCATGCCAAGAGTATTCCTCCTTCTCTTTGGGAAGAAGCTGTAAAATTTGCTTCGTATTTGTGTCGGGTGTTATAATGTCTTAATTAATTCACCTACTATTTAATTATCAACCAAGGTTGGTAAACTTAGAGTTGACACAAAGTATATGCGAAGGTAGAAGGGTTCTTAGGTTGTCGTGGAAATATTTTAGGAAAGAAAAGATCAAAAGATATTTCAAAATGAACAAGTGAGTCACACTCCTATAAATTAACCTATGAAGGCAATTAAACCAAAACATAGTACTAGGCTAGAGAAGTATCAATCTATACTACTCTACTCTATGGACAATTACTAAAAGGCAAAGATATAAACAAGTAAACTTACTTTTACTTAACTATTCCACTCTCTTAATTTAAGAAAGCTTCATAAATAACTTCAGCGATTAACTATACAATGCATTATAACAATATTACAACAATTGGAGACACTTTTACAAATTCAACAACTTAAGCTATACATGCAATTAACAAATGTACATAATGGTAAAACTAAATTATCTAGTTCCACTCTCCTTGGTTGTTCTGTGAATATGCATTTAATGTTATTGGAACTTGAGGAGGAGTAGTGTCAAAATGGATTTCAAAAGAAGTAAATAAATTGAATAGAATCAAATCTAACTTAACTTCCACAAATATGTACAAACTAAGGAAGGTCCAATTACAGGTGATGGTAAACATGGTGATATATTCCATAAGCAACTGATTCTTAACTAAAAATATATTATGAACAACTAATCTACTAAGAGACAAGATTCTTTTTAAATATTACTTTCATAAATAACCAATTCTTATATGAAACAAATGTAAGGGAACTCTAGCTTATAAACAAGTAACAGACCTTAATGAAACAAGCAAGTAGAAAACTTAATAAAGAAGACTTTAATAAGAAGCAAGTAGAAAAATTAATAAATAAGACTTAATAAGAATCAAGTCGAAAACTTAATAAAGAAAACTTTAATGAGAAGCAAGTAGAAAACTTAATGAAGATAAATCCTTTAAATCCTACTCTCCAAATCTCTTCAGTAACCATACAGCAAAAGAAACAGGTCCTACTACTATGACCAATTTACAAGGTGCTAGTGTACTTCTCTAGAGTTTCAATCATGTCTAACCCTAAACTTAACATACACAAGGATAAATCAAGCCAAACTAAAGATATAATTACCACATATTACAACAGTAATGAAGAGGGAAATCAGAAACCAGAAGAAACATAATCACAAAGCATAACTCAAAATATATTCAAGGTGAAAGGAGGTAAAAGATAGGAATAGAATTTAATAATTAATTTAAACAATCTAACCTATAGTCCTAATGACAAACATAACCATTAACTAACTACCATAGTCAAAACATATTCCAAAATCTAAACAAACAGAGCTTTAAACATGCACAAAACAAAACAGGAATATTGAAGGCTGAACGAAAGGCTGGATAGCAGACTGGAAGGTAGGTCTAAATGATAGGCTAAACAGGTTGTCTGAATGATAGTCTATATAGAGAAAAAAATATAAAATAACCTAAATGATCTAATTATCAACTGATCTTGTGCACATGAAACAAAAATGCATAAAAACAGTAAGTAAACCTACTTAGTGATCAAATTCGACAGCAGAATAACTTAAACTAACTCATAAGTATAAAGACATCATCATCTATTGCATTGTTAAATAGACTCAAATATAACCAAATAAATTTATGACAAAATGAAAATGAATAGAACTAAACCTACTGTAACTCAATCCTAAGATATCAAAGCAATATACCCTATGTACTTGTCAACATAAGACTCAACAATAAGCTGAAAAGGCTGGAAAGGAAATGAAAGGAAACTATGCATGAAACCAGTTATTTAATCTATGAAATGAAACTATATTATCAACACAGCATCAGACTATAACCTATGCTACACAAAACAATGAAATTAACAATTACATTAATTCAATTGCATAAACAAACTGGCAATAAAACTATACTAATTTGCAAGGAAAGGGATGACGAAAATACACATAAGAATGAAAACCACTGGTTGATGAGGGGCCCTCTCAGCAATCAGGGTGACGCTTCCTAAATGCTTACATGATCACGAACATAAACACATTAACAATGTAACTTTTATTAAAATTTGAAACACTATTACAGAGTCTCTCTTTGAAATTGACTGACATAATGTAAACTAGCTAGCTATGCTCTCGTTTAGAGGAAAATATATATAGTGTTTACAAGAATGAGTAGGTCGACCCTTTCAGTGGTCGACTGCTCCTAAATTTATTCAACCATTATTACAACCAACTAATCAAATTCCAACACTTGGTGCTTCTCTTTATTCCTCACACGTCAGTTCTCCATTACACATGATGTGGTGTGAGCATTCATTTTGACGTGGACTAGTTTCATGGTGTCGAGCAGAGGAGGAAAGTTGATGAGCCTTCTAGAACTAAGTTCATTATATCATCCAAACACATGGACACATAACAGTTACAAATCGTTCTATCCTTTAACGCTATGGAATATGCCAATGAACATTACATGGTTTGATCGGTGAGTTGGATGGTAAGTTGGATGCACTCTGCGCATAACTAGTGTGATGTGTGTCCAGCTGTTGGCTCATCAAACTATCATAACCTGCAAAAAAATTCATACATATATCAAACATGCTCCTAAATAATATCAATTGTAATCAATAAAATCGTGAAATAATGATAATAAACCAGAATTTGCATAAATCCAAATATATTCATACCTGAGGCTGAATGATAAGCTGTATGGCAGAAATTTGTCAAAAAGATGACAAAATGGATGTCAAGAAGTGTAATTTACCAGCCAAAAATTGTGACAAAAATAATATAAACATTCCCCCAAACCGAAGAAATGCTAGGTCCCACTGAGAAAAACAAAGAGGAGTTAAGAAGAAGGCTAAGCTACGTTAGCAGTTGCCTTCGACTTGGAAGATGAAACATAGGATTTAAACTTCAAATTCTTGGTCTAAGATTTTGAAACAATACGCCTCTCATGTTAATACCTATGTGATGAATTGATGGCCTTGTCGAGGTCTTCAACAACTTTAAGTTGCAGGCGCAAATTCTTATTTTCTTGTCGAAGGTCTGTGATTAACTTGGTGTATTCCTCATTCCGCTTTGTTGACTACGCCAACTCCTAAGTTAATTGATCTACTTTTAGCTGGTGAGGAGTGGATGGTTCCGCAGGTTTCTTGGTTTCTGGAGGCATATTCAATTCCTCAGATGATATCTCAAGGTCAACAGAAGGAACTTGTTTTTCAGGACTCATGTCTCGGGCAGGTGCAGGGACATTCTCATGAGCAACATTCTTCAGCAATTCATCCAAGACATGATCCAACACGAGCAGAGGTGAGTTTGGATCAGCTTTATATGCTTCATCCATATCGTCTGGATGACCGGTATGAATATCAGGTTGAACCATGGTATGGATTCTAGGATAAACAATGGACTAGACAAATTTTTCCTTTTGGTCTCTGGTGTGAGGTCATGGTAAGGGTACAAACTTAGTAGATATAGGGTTAACAAGGGTAGAATAGGAAGATGGGATAGCCTTTGATGTGACTTCGTCAAGATAGAGAACATTTGGGCTTTTCTTCTCTAAGGATGGGGTTTGAATGGCTTCGCGATTATGGAGATGTCGAGGGCGTTTTCAAATGTTGAGATGGGGGTTAATAACTTTATACACAAAAGTATCCTAAGTATGATTCATTTCTTTAAGATAATCCAAGATCAATAGCTTAATCAGACTACGGTGATATAAAATACCTTTGGGCTTAATGGTATTTTTTCTAACCTATCTCGACATTTTCTCTAGGCTCCTAAGGAAATAAAAAGGAAAATTGAAAAACTTTTGATCAACAAAATGTGCTAACAAATGGAGATGGAAATATTTGAATACGCTAAACTTACCCTCACAATTGATAATATGGATGATGACAGTCAAAGGGTTGATGTCTTCTAGATTAATCCAGTTTTTGTGGAATCCCTTGATGCCTACAACATGCCAGTATTATGGTTTAAGAGCAAAGTTGTGAGATGCCCGTGGAAGAAACCAGTGCTTATGCCATCAAGTTCCCTCTCTTGGTAACTTAGTCGCAAGGGAGATAGATTCCTCAGTTACTGGAAAGGTGAGATGACCCACCCTAGTCGTCCTCCCATCAAAACCCATCGTGAAAAGCAATGAAATTTCTTCATCATATCCTTGCATCATGTGAAGAAAAGGGTTCCATCCAGCCCGAAAAAATATCTCTCAACACTCTTGAAATTATGGTATCTGAAATAAATCTCGATAGCTCTTGGGTTCAAGGAGATTCAACATTGTTTAGACAGAGGTAAGGATGCAAAGTTTGTAGGGGGTACAGGGAGATTGTGACTAAATCAACTCTACAGGGATGATAGTAGGTGAGGCGACAGGATGATAATAAAATAACAAGAGGGTGGTTTAAAACGTCTTCATTCAATCGATCAAACGATCACACCAAGAATCGGCACGTTTAGGAGATTGTGCCATTATGACAAATCTTGAGTTGAGTGTCATCAAAGGATGCATGCATTAATGGGATCATAAGGTTTCAATCAGTTCAACGATGTCCAAAGTAAAACTTTGGACAAGTTGAATGTATTAATCAATACGCTTTCATAAACCGTATTCACAACCATAATAACTTAAGTTAACACGAGGATCGATCATTTGATGGTTTATACATGGAAGAGGATAAGAGGGTAAGTGTGATAAAAATATAATGATGACTAAAAAGTTCTTAATTTCATATCACATCCATATGGGGGATTTAAGCTAGATCATATTATGTCAAAATCATATCATAGGTAGAAATTAGTCATAGTTCTCTTATAAGCATGTAGATATGACTTAATAATCATAAGGTATAGCTCAGCTAATTTAACCTTTTACCGAAAAACAAAATTAAGCTAACACCTTGACATGATTTTAATCATTAGTGCTATAATACCACAGTTTTTATTCAGATCATCATTTGGAATTTCATTCGGAACAACATTCGACCCTTCATATGGTCCTGCATACGATCCTTCATATAAATTTTTTCTGTAAAAACATACTTTATTCTAGATCGGATTGTTGGTAATTATCCTGAAAACATTTGTCATTTGTTAGAGATAAATGAATCTTTATATAAATAGTCAGAAAGATAAAGACAATATAATCTTCACAGCATAATCTTCCTCCCCCAAAACAAAGATACAGCGTGTCCTCAAGCCATGCAATAAAAACTAAGTAATTTCATAATAGTTTAATACAGAGTTCTATCATGTTGTGACCATTTTTGCAAGAAAAAGAAAAACTAACTAGTAAAATGGAAATGATGCAGATATGTACATTTATCATAAACAAAAGTGCTTAGAAAGATCAAGTGAATAATGATAGTATAATTGAAAATTTCCATAGGAAAAGTTAGGCATCTGTGCCTTATTGTAAGAATTTATTGTCATCTCAAGAATATTTTTGAGTCTACCCTAGAGTTTGTGAGATTTCATAGTTATGGGTCCCATTTCTAGGACAATCATATCTTAGATATTGATTGAATTAGATGGTCAGATCCAAGTCCAAATTACAACCATTCTCTAACGACATCATAAAAAATTGTCCTACACATGTATTTATATATATTTTGGTCTTTTTTACAAATATATTATCATTTTTCCGAACCATGTGCATAGTGGTGCATTAACCAGATCTCTTTTACCCAATATTGCCCCGCTACCATCAAGCTTGTTCAATACCCCGACGGGTTTATCTTGGTACCATGCAAGCATAGCCCCGCTTCCAGTAGGCCTATTCAATACCCCAACGGGTTTACTTGCATTTACCGAGCTTCCTTGTTTTCAGATGTTACTTAGCATTCACCCACTGCCAGAAGGCCTATTCAATACCCCAATGGGTTTTCTTCATATAATGATTTTGAGTATATGGAAGTCGGTTGGTACTTGAGCATGCTAATCCTACTAAACACATAATTCAAGTTTAGTACAAAGCTCATAAGTAATTTTATAATGGCCTTAATTATGGATCATGTCAAAAAGAATAACTTAAAGTTGTTCTTTGACCTTTCAGTCTATCTTCTTCATAAAATGTCTGTAATGTTCCCTGCAAGAAGAAATTTCACTTACTTTCCAGTTACCACAAAAAAATGCTTAAGAGGCAAGTTTTGATAATAAGTAAAGGATGAACTAGTAGTCCAAAGGTGTAAGACAAAAATATGAAGAATATGATAATTAGAGTAGATCTTTCAAGCAATTGTTCTATTAAATCATAAATGTACATGTCTAAATCAAAATACTATATATAAAAGCATGACAAATCATAGAATAAGTGGTTAAGGATGATATACAAAGAATTCTTTTAATTGCACTATAAACTTCAATTTTGATAATAACCAAAAATAAAGAGTTAAGATATAGCATGAGTCTTTTAAAGCACTACCCCTTTTCAGATAATACTCCATGATCTGCTTATAGAGATAAAATATTTGTAATCAAACTACAACACCACTTGTTAGATGATTCGTATTTATTCTTAACAAAGCATCTACAAAATTCATAAGAAAAATGAAAAATAGTCTTTCTACTTTAATTTGACAAAACTGCAACAAATGATAATAGGAATGAAACTTCTATATAAATGCAGTTAATTTGTTAGAAATGAATCTTAATTATTCGGGCGGACACAAACATATTTGCATATATACAAATAATAACAACCCAAAATAAATTTAAGGATAGGGAGGAGGAGGAATAATTTCCTCTTTAACCAATTCCATCTCCTTTTGCTGCAAGACATTTTGTACGAAATCCTATATAGATATTGGTTGATGGTAAAGTCTAAGTCTGTGTCCATTAAATACAAAGAAAATTTGTGAACCATCAATTGTCTTAATTTCTATTGACCCATTATCAAAATTTGTAACTACTTCATATGGACCCATCCAACGAGTAGTTAATTTTCCTTTAAAATTTTTGTACCTTGAGTCAAATAGCAATGCCCAATATCCAGTATTAAATTGTTTTTTCTTAATAAATTTATCATGCCATTTCTTCCGTTGATTTTGTATTAACATTGTTCTTTGGAGTGCATCCTGCCTAATTTCATCTAACGCATTAATCTATAACACTCGTTGTTTTTGTGCTTCATCCAAATTCATGCCTAATTGTGTTGCCATACGAAAGGCTTTAACTTGAAATTCGATAGGTAAAAGGACTTGTTTTCCATACACCAACTCATAGGGGGTATGCCTGGTAGTGTTTCTCCATGTTATCCTATAGGCCCACAAGGCCTTTGGGAGTCTATCTTCCCAATCCTTATGATGTAAGTGAATGGTTCTAGTTAATATGGCTTATAATACTTTATTGGTTGATTCTACCTGGCCATTATCCTGGGGATGATAAGGTGAGGATTTGCAATGTTGGATTCCATACTTCGTGGTCAGTTCTTGCATCAACTTAGAAGTGAATTGAGAGTCTTGATCTATGACAATTTCTCTAGGCACACTAAATCGAGTGAATATTTCTTCATATATGAATTCTACTACCGATTTCTCTATGACCCTAAACAAAGATTTAGCTTCTATCCACTTAGTAACATACTCCATGCAAACTAGGATATACTTCTTTTTACGAGACATGGGAGACATTGGTCCTACAAAATCTAGAGCTCATTTTTCAAACGCCTTTATCATGACCTGAGGTTGTAAGGGCATCTGATCAGAAGATATAGATCTACCCATTCTTTGGCGACTATCACATCCTTTAACATATTTGACATCATCCTTGAAAATACTCAGCCAGTAATATCCAAAGTGCAACACTTTGTATGCCGTATGCTTATCAGAAAAATGTCCTCCACATGGTCCATCATGGAATGCATGGAGGATATATGTCATTTCATCCTCACATACCCATCATCTAATAATAAGATCTGGGACAATGCAGAAGAGATCATTATTGACCCAGGAATAGTTAGATCTCTTTACTATAATGCGATGCTTCTTAGGTGGGGACAAGTGATTTGGTAATTTCCCAGTTGCTAAATAATTGGCAATGTCTGCAATCCAAGGGGTTTGGACAGATACAACAAATATATGTTCATCAGAAAAATTGTCGTCAATGGGTTTAGTATCGTCCTCATGTTGAATACAAGAAAGGAAATATGCTACCAAGTTCTCTTTACCAGGTCGGTCAATGATAGTAATGATAAATTCTTGTAATAAAAGAAGCCACCGAGTCACCCTACAATTGGTAATTGGTTTTATCATTAAAAACCTGATGGTAGAGTGATTCGTATGCACAAAAACTTCGTATCCTGTAATGTAATGGCGAAATTTATTAATAGAATAGACTACTGCCAAAAACTATTTTTCAGTAACAGCATAATTCTGCTCAACCAGGGTCAAATTCTTGCTAATTAAATAAACGGCGTAAGGTGATTGGCCTTATTTTTGGCCTAGGACTCATCCTATGGTTGTATCAGAAGCATCAGTGGATATATGGAAAGGAAGGTACCAGTTGGGACCCCTCAGTTTTGGTTCCACTGATAATTTAGCTTTTAAGACTTCAAAAGCACTTTGACAAGATTCAGTCTATTGGAATTCTACATCATTTGTAAGCAACTTAAACATTGGTTCAACTATTTTAGTGAAGTTCTCAATAAAACGATGATAATGGCATGCATGGCCAAGAAATATTATTACCTCTTTTTGAGTTTTTGGAGAAGGAAGGCAAACAATTACTTCTATTTTTGCAGGATCCACCTTGATTCCTTGGGAAGAAACATGATGCCCCAAGACTATACCTTATGTTAATAACATTTTACATTTCTCATGACTAAGGGATAGGTTTGTTTCTTGAAATTGAATCAGGACCTTCTCAAGGCTATCAAGGGCCTCTTGAAAGGTATTACCATGGGTTGTAAAGTTATCCATGTACACCTCCACACAGTCGTGTATAAGATCAACAAAAATTCCTAAAACTACACGTTGAAAAGTGGCAGGTGAATTACATAAGCCAAGTGGAAAAACTCTATAGGCGTATGTTTCCCAAGGGCATGTAAAAGTGGTCTTATGTTGATCCTCGAGTGCTATTAAAATCTGATTATATCCATTATACCCATCAAGAAAGGAAAAGTATTGTTTTCCTGACGGGGTATCTAACACTTGATCAATAAAGGGAAAAGGAAAATAGTCTTTAAGAGTGTCCTTATTTAGCTCTCTGAAATCAACACAAATATGCCACTTCCCTGTGACTTTATTCAGGACTACCACTAGAGGAGACACCCATTTACTATCGGAGATAGGATAGATGAAACCAACATTGAGAAGTTTTTGTAACTCCTCTTTTACTATATCTTTTAAAGCAGGATTAATCCTCCTCTGAGGCTGTCTCACGGGTGGAAAGGTTGGATCCATGTAGATATGGTGAATATAGGTGTCAGGGTGTATACCTTTCATATCATTGTATTCCCATGCAAATGATCCATATTAGTTTTTAAGGACCTTAGCAATTTTTCTTGTTGACTCTCGGTTAACCCTGCATTTATGTGTTAAACTTTTCCAGGGTTGACTTCATAAGGTACAGTATAAGACCCTATGTGCTCTTCAATTGCAAAGACAGATGGTGTTTCTATGAATGTTGACAGAGCCATATTTTCTTGAAACTCATCTCCAAATATCTGATCAAGTTGGGAAAAAGACTACAAAAAATCTATACAAGTTGTGGAAGAGACAAACTGGTTTAATACATTCTCAGTAGTTTTCTCCTTAAGTGCCCAGGAATAGTCATTAGGAAAGAAGAGATATTCAATATTAATTTCATCCCCAAAGGGGAAATCTAACCACCACAAATTTTCAATCACAGGTTGTGCTGGGAGATATAAAATAAGTCTCTGTGTAGACAACCCATTCGAAATGGTCATTTCCCCATCCCTACATCCAATAAAGGTGTTAGCAGTGGCTAACCATGGTCTACCTAAGATAATAGGATGTCCTTTATAAGGATCCTTTGATTCCATGACCATAAAGTTGATAGGGTATTCCCATGAAGCTACTGATACAGTAATGTCATTTTGGATTCCAACAGATCTTATCGTGGTACGGTCTACTAGTTCTAGGATTGAAGGGGTAAGTTGGAGAAACTGTCCCAACTGTAAAACTTATAAAAATGTGGTGGTCATCATATTAATGGTAGATCCTAAATCGATAAGTGTATTTTCTATGGGGGTATTATTTATAATCACGGTCACTACTGGAGCCCCTGGATTTGTATATTTGCAATCCGAGATTGGTCTGTCATACACTCAGACATCTCTCCTATAACATGAATTGTGAGGGAGTCTTTTTGCTTCTTTCTTGGGCTCTTAATGCACAGTTACTTTATTACCTTGCTGTAAATTGGTATATCCTTAATATCTTGTAATAGAGGAATTTTGACACAGATATTCTTTAGTTCGTTCATAATGTCATACTCGGGACGAACTACAAGTTTTTCTATTGCTATTCGTTCTAGAAATGGAGGGATCCTTTGTTCTTGAATGGGTTCTTGCTGAGGATGGGTATGTATTCGGATATTTGGAATATCCACATCTTATAGAATAGCATCATTCATGACTTCATTTGAATATTCTTCGTCATTCTCTTCACGAATGATGACTGATGATTTGGGTCTGTCATTTACAACTCTTCCATATCATAATTGTATCTCATGTACAGGTAGAGTTGAAATAACGTAGGATGTAAGAGTTTGCAACTCAAATATATTAAGAACTTGAGTTGGCTTATTATTTGGATTAGGTATCGGTTGTGCAAGTAACAATGTAGGTCATGGAGGGTTTGTATTTTGGAAGTGATGAGGTTGTTGTGTAATAAGGGGAACTAGAGGCACAAACCCTAGTAAAAATTACAGGGTATTAGCTGAGTACTGAAGATACGGATAATTAGGTGTGGAATCAGGTGGTGGTTGGGAATAGGACTGTCCCCTCCACCCTTGTGGCCAACATTGTTGCTCAGTAAAATGAGGAGGAGGAGGATACTGGAGTGGCCAATGCTGCCAACTTGTAGTGTTCCATTGTTGAGGTGGTTGGTAAGGTTGGTAATAAGGTGGAGGTTTTGGTGAAAATTTTGGATACGCTGGCGAATCCCTTGGTTTTCAAGGAGGCCTCCTGGATATTTCACCAACATCCCCACTCTTGTATATGGCTTGTAACCCTGGTAACGGTGGGAAATCGTCTATTGCATGCTCCTCCATACAGATGTAACATACAAAGATATTGTTTAATGGGCATTCCCGTTGGGGATGTTTAGTTCTGCATATTGGATAGAAAATGCTCATCACTACTCATTCCTCTTCTTGTCTTTT
Source organism: Pseudotsuga menziesii (assembly GCA_001517045.1). Lineage (NCBI taxonomy): Eukaryota > Viridiplantae > Streptophyta > Pinopsida > Pinales > Pinaceae > Pseudotsuga > Pseudotsuga menziesii. The sequence continues at coordinate 232,875 of LPNX010954126.1, forward strand.
CTTAGATTGTAACGCATCTAGTTGGGAACCCATTGCTCCAAAAATATCAGTTTTAAAATTTTCCAATAGGTTTCCTAATTATATACTTGTGACTCCTCCTAAACCGGGAGTATTTCCTTTTAGATTCCATGCCATGAGATTAAGGATTTCTACCAGGTCTTCTAATATCCTCTTAAGGAAGAGTGTTTGTACTGCATCTTCTCGAAGGTCATTATGTTTAGATTTATGTAATGTATAGATAAACCTTTCGAGATAGTCTTCCAAGCTCTCGTCTTCAAGTTGTAGTATCTTAAAGATATCATTTCGAGAGTCTCTTAGTTTGTAATACTCTTGGTACTTCCATAAGGATGTATTTTTCATATCTTCCCAAGTCCTGATACTAGATTCTCCTAATCCCATGAACCATCTTAAGGCATAGTCTTTTAATGTAGATGGAAAAAGTTTTAATTTATGGCCATCTTCTAGATAGTTATAACTTCTACAGAGGATGTCAAACTCGAACAAAAATGTGTTTGAATCTTCATTACTTTTCCCATAGAAAGTAGGTAAGGAGGAAGGATGGATGTTCTTCATATTTATATCTTATGCAATGTCTAAAATAGGGACCTAAAGGTAGTCTCAGTTCGGTTTTCTCCTTCTCCTTCATCATTTCTAACCTCGTCATTATCTTCATTCTCTCCTCGTCGCTACATGTAAGTTTGATTCCTAAAGAGTGTGTACCTAGTAGGCTCATTTCAAGGTGATAATGGGTTGTCCCAACGTTCTTTTTTGGGGGAGATATTTCTACGATAAACTATGTTTTTATTACATCCTATAGGAAAGATAGGTGCTACTATGGAGGTTTCTATCTGTGAAATAACTATATTTGTTGAGCCGCCAAAGAGGGCTTGTACCTGGGTAGGATCAATGAAATCAACAAAGTGAGGATCCCCTACTAATGAGAAGGTTGTATTGTTAGGTTTCTGCACTAGTGAAGGGTTGAGGATTTCCAAAGTTTGACACTCTTGAATTTCTTCAACAATAGGATCCTTAGGATTCTGCTAGGATTTCTTCCTCGATTATGGTTTCTCCTATAAATTCTTAAGGTATCCAAGTAGAACTACTTCCTATGTGGGTTCTTTGATACCTTTCTGTTGAGTTAGTGGTTGGGGTATTTCGTCCCCCATAAAGGTTAGTAGGGATTTTAATAAGGTTTTGAGAATTAGCTCTATCTACCCCTAGAATCTCTAGGTTTGTTCATGAAAAAATAAACTAAAGGGAAAAATATGCTACTGATGCTACTACTATTGGATTTGGGAGTGCCTATTATAACATATGTGCAGGTTCTTACCTCTGATCTTACCGCTCCCCCTCCACCAACCTATTACTAAACTTCATAAGGGGATTATACTTATTCTACCTTACTGAAAAGCTCCCCAACAACAACGCCAAAAATCTTGGGTTTTATAATGTCTTAATTAATTCACCTAATATTTAATTATCGACCGAGGTTGGTAAACTTAGAGTTGACACAAAGTATATGTGAAGGTAGAAGGGTCCCTGGAGTGTCATGGAAATATTTAGCAAAGAAAATATTGAAAGATATTTTGAAATGAAAAACCGAGTCAAACTCCTATAAATTCAACTATGAAGGTAATTAAACCAAAACAGAGTACTAGACTAGACTAGTATCAAGCTATACTACTCTACTCTATGCAAAATTACTGAAAGGAAAAGATATAAACAAGTAAACTTTAAGAAATTAAACTTCCTTTTACTTAACTATTCCACCTCTTAATTTAAGAAAGCTTCATAAACAAATTTAGAGATTAACTATACAATGCATTATAACAAGATTACGACAACTGGAGACACTTTTACAAATTCAACAACTTAATCTATACATACAATTAACAAATGTACATAATGGTAAAACTAAATTATCTAGTTCCACTCTCCTTGGTTGTTCTGTGGATATGCATTTACTGTGATTGGAACCTGAGGAGGAGTAGTGTAAAAATATATTTCAAAAGAAGTAAAGAAACTGAATGGAATCAAATATAACTTAACTTCCACAAATATGTGCAAACTAAGGAAGGTCCAATTACAGGTGATGGTAAACATGGTGATCTATTCCATAAGCAACTGATTCTTAACTAAAAAATATTATGAACAATTAATCTACTAAGAGACAAGATTCGTTTTAAAGGTTACTTTCATAAATAACCAATTCCTATATGAAAAAAATGTAAGGGAACTCTAGCTTATAACCAAGTAACAAACCTTAATGAAAGAAGAAAGTAGAAAACTTAATAAAGAAGACTTAACAAGAAGCAAGTAGAAAACTTAATAAAGAAAAATTTAATGAGAAGCAAGTAGAAAACTTAATAAAGATAACTCCTTTAAATCATACTCTCCAAATCTCTTCAGTAACCACACAATGAAAGAAACAGGTCCTACTACTATGACCAATTTTCAAGGTGCTAGTGTACTTCTGTAAAGTTTTAATCATGTATAACCCTAAACTTAACATACACAAGGATAAATCAAGCCAAACTAAAGATATAATTACCGCATATTACGGCAGTATTGAAGAGGGAAATCATAAACCAAAAGAAACAGAATCACAACAAATATTCAAGGTGAAATGAGGTAAAATGAATTTAATAAATACTTTAAACAATCTAACCTATAGTCCTAAGGATAAACATAACCATTATATAACTACCACAGTCAAAACATATTCCAAAAGCTAAAGAAACAGATCTTTAAACATGCTTAAAACAAAACAGGAATATTGAAGGCTAAACGAAAGGCTGGATATCAGACTAGAAGGTAGATCTGAATGACAGGCTAAACAGGCTGTTTGAATGACAGTATATATAGAGAAAACAATATAAAATAACCTAAATGATCTAATTATCAGCTTTGTGCACATGAAACTAAAATGCATAAAAACAGTAAGTAAACCTACTTAGTGATCAAATTCGACAACAGAATAACTTAAACTAACTCATAATTATAAAGACATTGTCATCTATTGCATTATTAAATAGACTGAAATATAACCAAATAAATTTATGATGAAATTAAAATGAAAAAAACTAAACCTACTGTAACTTAATCCTAATATATCAAAGAAATATACCCTATGTACTTGTCAACATAAGACTGAACAATAAGCTGAAAAGGCTAGAAAGGAAAGGAAAGGAAACTATGCACGCAACCAATTATTTAATCTATGAAATGAAACTATATTATCAACACAACATTAGACTATAACCTATGCTACATGAAACAATGAAATGAACGATTACAGTAATTCAATTGCAGAAACAAACTAGAAATAAAACTATACTAATTTGCAAGGAAAGGGATGATGGAAATACACATAAGAATGAAAACCACTGGTTGATGAGGGGGCCTCTCAGAATTCAGGGTGACGCTTCCTAAATGCTTACATGATCCTAGTCATAAACACAGAAAGAATGTAACTTATATTAAATTTTGAAACAGCATTACAGAGTCTCTCTTTGAAATCGAATGACAGAATGTAAACTAGCTAGCTACATTCTCGTTTAGAGGAATATATATATATATTGTTTACAGGAATGTGAAAATTGACCCTTTCAGTGGTCGACCACTCCTAAATTTAGTCAACCATTATTATAACCAACTGATCAAATTCCAACACACAACGCTTATCTTTCTTCCTCGCACATTGGTTCTCCATTGCGCGTGATGTGGCATGAGCATTCGTTTTGGTGTGGATTGGTGTCATGGTGTTGAGCAAAGGAGGAAAGATAACGAGCCTTCTAGAATGAAGGTCGTTCTATCATCCAAACACATGGACACATAACATTTACAAATCGTTCTATCCTTTAATGTTGTGGAATATGCCAACAAACATTGCACGGTTTGATCGACGAGCTGGATGGTAAGTTGGATGCGCTCTACGCATATCTAGTGTGATGTGTGTCCAGTTGTTGTCTCATCAAAATATCATAACCTGCAAACAAATTCATACATATATCAAACGTGCTCCTAAATAATCTCAATTTTAATCAATAAAATCATGAAATAATGATAATAAACCAGAATTTGCATAAATCCAAATATATTCATACATGAGGCTGAATGATAAGCTGTATGACAAAAATTTGTCAAAAAGATGACAAAATGGATGTCAAAAAGTGTAATTTACCAGCCGAAAATGATGGCAAAACTAAGATCAACAATTTTTAGAATATAGTTCCTCATAAATCAGTGGTTGGGGCCACTCCATTCGAAGCACTGCATGGGAATAATCCCAATGTCTCTCACTTGAGAGTTTTTGGTTCCAAAGCTTGGCCCAGAATACCCATTGATAGGAGAAATTCCTTCCAATATGAAAGTAGCAAATGCATTCTGTTGGGATATGAAAAAGATGTAAAACCATACAAGTTGATGGAGGTTTCAACTAGGAAATGCTTCATTGAGTGGAGTGTTCAATTTGAAGAAGATTGGTTGTTTGATCCACAACCATCCAAAGAATAAGAAGGTATAACCACTCTTCCACCACTTTTTTATCATGATGATTTGTTACATGTTTCAGATACAGATGAAGTGGATGAAGATCAACATGATCTTGGTTTTGAGTTTGAATCTCATGAGATTTTAGATCCAGATCTAGTAACCATTCCAAACCAAAGGCCTGACCCTATATGGGATCAAAATCTCATTGTTACAATTGGGGATGGTGATGGGAATCCAGAAGATAGAAGGAAAACTAGGTCCCAGTATCAGAATGAGCATGTTTCTCTCTCTCACACATATCCGCTCCTTACAGAGTGGTGCAACAAAGTTCTAGGAAAGTGCTACATGATGATAGAGAATTATCAACCACTTGGCCCACAAAATAATAAAATTGATCATTCTTCACCTCTTCCATACAGAAGAAACACATACAACATCCATCAATTTAGAAGGACATTGAGAGGTTCACATGCACAACTTCAGGATGCTGCTACATAGAAGAACCATAATGCTGCATAGAAGCTGCAACTTGTAGTAGAGTTTTTGACAAGTTATTTTCTAAGGAGCAAACTTATTTTCTTCTAAATATAGCTTGTATTTTCTCGTTCCTACTTATTTTTAGGGGGGGTTTCCCATGAGGTTTTCTTCTATTTCCTTGGTTTATTAAGCAACATTTTTATCTTTTAGATTGTATATGGGTGATTTTTTGCCTTGTTTCCAGGGCCCACAATTCTCCAAGTTAGGATTCAAAGGGGGTGTTAATAATTATAATCATCCCTTGTCCAAACTATCTATTAAATTATATTTTCCTAACTTAGGAGTCATTTAGTTATTATTGGATCCACTAGTACCATTGGGTCTAGTTATCCTAATGGGGCCACATGTACCGGTCACTAGAGTGTGGGGAACACATATTGAGGCTATCTGCAATTGATTGCACATTCATGCATCAGTTTATGCACCTCCTAGACCAATCCCTACATTTTAGGATCCACTAGGAGTGTCAGCACCAACCTCCTTCAGTTGTTAGTAGTTGGTGACTATTCAAGCTTATTTATGCTTCAGTTACATTCAATTAGATATCCTCCAGTTCAGTTAGTGCCAGTTATGCATGGATGCATGTAAGAAGGATCCTATTATCACCTACTTCTCACCTACCACTGCATTTAGATTGGTTTGATTGATTGTAACTAATTGAGAGGTTGGATTAGACATCTGGAGTTAGCCTGTTGAACTTCGATAGTGATTTAGACACTTATAGTTAGCTATGTAGTCATATTGAGTTGGTGATTCAAATCATATCCACATGATTCGAAATCTCCTTTATGTAACACTGTTGTATACTTCTATGATTAATGATGTTTATACTATAATTATATTGAGCAATACTTGTCTGTTTCCTGTGAGATTTGTTTTGTTTAGTGGGTCTTATTCATTCCTTTTACACTACATACTAATTAAAATCTAATGGCACTCATTGTCTGGAGATCAATGGCACATTAATTATAATAAGTTAAAGTGTTTTCCTTGGTTGACCTTAGCATTTAACGCGTGACCTAGCTGTGAGTTGACAGCATGGCCAGGTCCTATACCTTGGTTATCTGATGCTCTCTCCACCGTCCATCTGTGAAGATGAGAGCTAGGGTTTTTCAGAATGGTTTAATGTACCAAAAGTGGTGTTCAAACCTCATTTGCAAGTTTTGTTTTGGTGAGAAAACTCATAGTTGAGCTCTGGTAATGGATAAAATGTATTGATGATTCTCACCTGAGTCGTAGGCTTTGCCCTGACTTTAGTGGGGAAAAGATATTGTTTTTGACCTTTGGGTGGCCAACATGGTCGTCGAGCTTTAGTTTTTATTTACTGATGCCAGTCCTAGTTCTTAGGTTAACAGTTTCATCTTATGTCCTTTTCAAGGTGATTACAAGAGTTTCTTCGGTGGACTATAGAGAAACACATGCCTTGCCACCATTTTGCCAATCGAACTGTCTGTACAGGTAAGGGTTTCACATTTATTTAAAAGATGTTTTCTTCTGTTTTGAACTCATTATTGAAATGTTTTGTAAACCGACAATGCTTTTATTGTTGGTTGTAATGCAGACAAAGGAGGGATAAGGGTGCTACAGAGGAGCCGACCCCTGGCCCTTTCTACCCTTTCACCAAGGTGAGATTTGTTTCTCCTTAAGTTCATTATTTGGTTTTAAAAAAATTACAATGTTATAATTTTTTGACTGCAGTGGATAATTTGCAGGTTTCGGCACTAGAGAGGGAGGTGACAGGGTCACCTCCTCCCATGACCGCGCTTCCAAATGTCCAAGTAATGTTACGACTCATCCCTGGTTTATATTCTAGTTTTTTATTAAATATTTGGACCCATACTGACCCAACCATGTCGTGGTTGCAGGTCACACTGGGCAGAAGTCGAGAGGGCTACAAATGGTAGCTGCATTGATTAACAAGATAAGTGTTTTGGTTTGAACTTTCGTAAATGTTTTTTATAAACCCTTCTTGGGTTTGTGTCGGCTCAGGATTGTAATGTAATGTAATAATTTGTTTATACCCTGGAAGGGTTTGGGTTCCCTTGACTGGTCTTAGTCCCATACTATTTATTGATATTTCAATTTTACTGTGGAAGCCATCGACGATGGTCTTGTTAACCCAAAAATTCCCCACATAGCTATCTATGTCCTACACCACCCAAGGACACCACCTCAAAACAGTCATTTCACTCCATAAGACCTTCCATGACCTTCCATTTGACCCCTACACCTCCAAAAGAGCCCAAGGATGAAGAAAAGGGCTAAAAACCCAAAAAAAGAGCCCAAAATAGACCCCCAGGAGCTAAATCCCTCAAAAGGGGGCTAAACCCTTAAAAGGGGCTAAAGTTAGGGTGAAAGGGGCTTAAGGCCCAAAAAAGGGGCTAAAGCCTTGACCAAGGGCTTAAAACCCTAAAACCCCTTGGAAAAACTATAAAAGGAGGGTGGGGGTCACTCTCAAAAGATTCCTCCCTTGCATATTGTTATGCTGCCCAAGTGGATGCCTTGAGACCATTTGCCTCTCAAGCCACCCACACTCCCTCTCATCCATCTTCCCTTTGAGCCATAGCTCCCCCATTTCCAAGAGAGAGGTGCTTCTCCAAGCTAGGGCATGGTCTCCAAGCTAGGGCATGGTGGCCTATTTCCACCAAGAGGTATAATTTTTGTTTTATTTTGTTTATTTGAGTTTTTCTAACATCTAGATGCTTCCAATTTTATGGCCTAACATGTTCTTCCAGGTCTCCATTGTTGTATGCAGGGTCTCGAAGGACTTTAACCCATAACCTTGTGTGCAGAGGGGTTCCATCTTTGCTTTTATTTCTGTCTAGTTTAATGCCCGCTTTTCTTTTCTGTATTTCCACACAGGAACCTACCCTTCGATCCTATAGATGGAAGGGATCCATTCCTTCCCTGTAGAAAGGAGAAATCCCTGCTACAGAACTGGCGACTCCGCTAGGTCAATCCCACAGGATCTCTGGGCCAAACTTTTTATTCTCAAGTTTTTAAAAATTTTGCCCTAGTTTTTCAGAAATTTCATGTTAAATCCATGTTAGATTCTTGTTTATTTAAATTTCTAGTTATTTATGAGCCTCATCAAGGCCAATCCAAGCCCATTTGGCCACAGTACGAGTTACTGTTGGTCATTCATGGTTTGCAAATCATTCAACTATGCAAAACAGCTGAACCGAATTTCTGAAAATTCACCTGTGTTCGGGCTCATTTTATTTCCAAACAGTTGAGTCATTTGTGAATCTGCTTGTGATTAAGGGTAAAAGGACCCATTTCCGAAGTGGTTTTTCAACCATTTGAGGTAATTCCTCACGGTTTGATCAGAATCCATATCGTAAAAACGAGACTTTTACAGGTGCGCGACCCATTTTTGGGCTTTTTAATTACAGTTTCTATTTTTATTTTCTGCATTTTATTTCATGAACAATGTGTAAATGTTAATTAAATCATTATGGATTAATAAAATGAACCTAGTCTAACTAAAATCAACTTAAAATCAAAGATCTTGCTGCCCCCTTCCTCCTCTACCCAGTCATCACCCTCCGGGGTATTCTAGGATACGACGAAGGGACAACTCGTATAGATCTAGGCACTCCATGGCATTTTTCCAAAACCACTAAAACCAGATGACCTGGAAGGTACAAGGGGTAGAGAAGGAGGGCTTCTCATGGCGCTAAGCCTCATCTCTACTTGACCAACCTAGCACTTGGGAGGTGACCTGAGGATCTATGGATGGGCTTAGTCCCATTGTGTTGAGAGCCCAGCACCTTCTCTTGGTTGAAGAAGAATACCACTGAGAGGTGGACACTTAGTTAGGCCAACAATTCAGGGTTAATCACCATATTTGCTTACAAGTTTCTGTTTACATTTTTGCAAACCAAATACCAGAACAAGCAAGCAAACCAACACACCATACCACATAATTAACCCAACTCAGTTCATGACGCTGAGTGAACCTTAAAAGTTACCAAATTTACACTAAATTCAACCAACTCTGTAGTCTTTGAGGACATAAGTCCCTAACTGCTACAACTATGGGAAGTACTTGGGCTTTGCCCAAAAACTCATTATGAGGAGTACCACAGGAACCCCAAAGTAGCTGGCCACTGAGAGGAATTGCCAAGCAAAACGGGCAATGACCCATTTCGATTGTGTAGAGTTACCCATGAGGAAAAAGCCAAGCGCTGTCTTCTGGCAGTCTTAGTGGCCGAGAGACCACCTTCAGCCAATAGGAAGCCATTGAAACTAGGGTCCAAATTTCATACCCACCAGTTTCATACACACAAGCCAACAAAATTGATCCTCCATGATCTTCCTAACGCCTAAGAGGCGAACCACCACCATTTGGAACACTCAGTTGGCACCATTGTAGCCATTCTCAGCGATCTCCCACACCATCAGAGGGCCATACAGCCTCTGATTCTGATTTAGACCCATATCAGTCTAAACCAGACCTCCACACCGCACCATCTAGCCCCATGGCTGCTGCAAACCCGAATCCATTTTCCAGTCTAACCTTAGCAAGTGGACCCATCACTAGTGGAAAATGAGAGATTAGTGACCAGGAGACCAAAATTTTTGGTCACCACAATTTTTTTCAAGGGATAAATGACCAAAATTGATAAATTTAAGTGAGATAACTAAAAAAGACCAAGATAAATGACCACTTTTGGTCACGAGATGAAAACCAACTAAAAATGACCAAGATAAATGACCAAATTGATCACGGGATATCTAGATTAGAAATGACCACATAACAATTGGTCATTTATTTGGTCATTTTTAGTTGTCACTCCGGCAATAAAAACAATTACAAACTTGACAATAAATTTGTACATTTTACTAAATATTAACATATATATAATCTATATTTACACGTCCCTATATTAACAAAATTGAATTAATGCAACCTAGCTATATGTTAATTTGGACATGACCTTGGCATATAATGTTAATTATAAGGCTTATTTGCATGACCTTGCCATATAATTATAGTTTTTATAGGCTAATTTGGACACGACCTTGGCACCTTGGCTAACTAAATCGGTGGGATCCACGTCAGTTGAAACCAGCGACACGTGCAAGAATATCGCCGCACTAAATTGACATGCGGCATAATATCCTTCCTCCATCATCTTCTTCGTCCTCCAATATTAGATTCTCTCTCTATGTCCCTTTGTAATAGCGTAGGCTCTGTTCACTACTACAAAATGACAAATTTGTGACTACACGGCCAAAAACGTTAGTCATGTCATTTTAAGTTAAAAGCTACCAAATTTGAGCAATTTTAAGTGATGTGGTTATAAATGATCAATCTAAACTATTAATACAACTAAATAATGAATATGATGATTATATAAATTAGTGGTTTTTCTTACGTCTTATATGTAATTGAGTTTTGGTAGTGTAGTCATTTTAATGTGCTTTATCATGTTCATGATTAGGATTTTTCATGTTGAATTCATTTTTGCAGTATCCATGCAGGATGTGTTGGTTATATATTTTTTGGAACTCTACACTCGAATCACATGTACAATATAATTATTTTATATCATGAATTCATACTTGATACTAGAGCATTTTTACAAACTAGCTTAATTTCAGTCATGACTGAAAACATATAATA
>LPNX010954133.1:0-20666 GCA_001517045.1 Pseudotsuga menziesii
CAAAATTATTCAAATAAAAAGGTGACTAGCCAATATTGGCTAGACAAGCAGACGGATCAACTGATACACTGGAATCATACTTTGAACAAGTCTGTCAACTGGCGGCTCCTCAGGTAACCCAACTTATGGTACAAAAAGTTGGATAACACAACCACTTCACACAAATAGATCACAGATCAACACATCGATGTTTGTCACATGGTTAAAACCCTCAAGAGTGAAATAGTCCACGGCCCCAACCAAATAGCTACTTGGAGCAATTTATTATGCAAAAGAAAGAAAGTTACATGAGCTTCTCATAATCGATCAACTAGTCAAGGACCCTCTATGCTCTTTAAATAGAGATCATAAACCAATCGGGTGCTAAGCCACAGATTAATGGTAGGTATGATCTAAGAGAAGTTGAACCGTCAGATCACTCTATGTCTAGAACATATCGTGACCGTTGGATTAGAATATTTACAAATGCATACTAATGCATACTAAAGAAACACACTTTTACCTAACGGATATATTACACAAGTTGATCTTAATTAACTCCTAAGTGTCTAAATATCCTAACAATACTTCATTAGGATGAATGCTACAAATTTTGGAAGTGTAGGATGTAGGTGAAATAACCAACTCACCCAAATGATCATAAAATGAAAAAATTTCATCATGTGAAGGATCCATAGGGGTAAGAGTATGCACCTCCCTTAAAAATCCAAAATTTTCCTCATGGGTTTGTTCCAAGGTGGTGGAATCATGCACTTTTTCAAAAAGTGTGTAACCATTTTCAAGAGACAACTCAAGTTCCTCTTCGACCACAAAAAGTTATTGGCTCTCATCAAGATCGTATTTAAACATAACAGGAACCTGCAATTTTTCATGCTTCTCATGATCCATCATGCCATCAGAATCCTCCAAGCAATCTCCCAAATGACAATATGAAACATAAGAGGGAGAACAAGTATCTTGAAACCTCTTAAGAAGTTGCTCATTTTGAATTTTGAGCTTATGAATATCTTCATTATTATTCAAGTAGGCTTCATGTAACCATTCACTAAGCTCAATCACATTGTTTCTATTAAAAATCAAAGACATGAGATTACCTTTGATGTTGCACATTGCTCATTGCATATTCTCCATGTCTTCGAGGAAGGATGGCTCCTCCAATGAAGAAATTTTCCAACAAGAATTTGATACCAATGCTTGAGTATCATGGAGTATTCTAAGGGCCTCATGGATATCCCTTTCACTCATATTCAAAGACCCCTCAATGAAGGACGGTTCATTGGAGCAAACCTCCTCTTCTTCTTTCTTCTTGATTTGACCAACTTCTTGAAGCTCAATTGGTGATGGGGAAGTTGACCTTGGCTCTTAATTATCTATCACAAGGTATTCATCTTCATGATTATTAGAACTTTGTATTGTAGCATCATTTTTAAATCTTATCTCTATGTCACCAATATAGATTTGTGATCACCCATCAGTAGGTACTCTTTCACAGTTCAATGATCCATTAGTAGATTCTCTTTAATTTTCACAACCCCCATCAGTAAGGATTGTGTGCTTGTATGCACTTTCTTCTTAATGTTCTTCTACGTAATCACCTTGAGGTAATTTATGCTCCACTTCATGATTCCTTTTTTCCTCCTTTAATGGTGTATCTAGGCTCTTTTCACAAGTAGGCTGTTTTTTTCTCATTTCATGCTCTTCCAAACTTGTGGATTGTTTATTGTCCCTTAATGAATTCGCATTTTCATTATTGTGCCTATATCCATTCAACCAGTCATCAAATTATTCAAATTAATGGTCTTATGTGTATCTCCATGATGGAAACTTCTACTACCCCCTGATGTCAGCTTACCCCTAAGTTGGCTAGCCATCAATTTGAATCCTTGCATGAGTTGCTTGGTCGTATCATCAACATATGACTTGATGAGTTTTTAAAATCAATCCTTATAATCCATAAATTAATTAGGTTCCAATACCATGCTATTGTACTACTATAATTTCCCTACTTGAGATTTTGGAGAAAATTACGAATTGGGCAAAATTCAAGCTTAACTAGTCATGACTCTAGAGGGTTCCGACTTTCACAAAATGGTCCCAGATTTGAAAGGAAATGGCATGGTGAGCCTTAAAACATCCCAACATGGTATATGGACACTTTGTATCAGATGTTGGACCTATGCAACCTTGTTTGGGGCTGATGACAAAAAATCCAAAATTACTAGGAAACCGTGATGAAATCCCCCCTAGGGTGTAGTACAACTGGGATTCCCAACTCATATACGAACCCCATAAATTTGTAAGAAGAGTATGGGGACTGTTATAAAACCTCATTTACTGTCATTACACATGGTTATTAGTTCTGCAAACTGGTTATAGATTTCCACATTTGTTTGATAACTTTCAGTGAAATTGCTTATGGGAAGATTACATAAATAGCTTGATTTTGACATATGAAAGGTAGAGTTAAAGGATCAGATCAGGAATTGAAATATATAGACCATATAAAACATACAAATTTCTTCCCCAAAAATATTAAACACCATATAAATCCCCTCATACAAGTCTTGGATACAACTCATTCAGTATGGGAGTCAAATACATGAAAACTAGTGAATTAGTAACATGGAATTGCAAGAGTTTCACATATGGATTTATTGGATTTAGACCCACAGAGAATAGGGACATGGATTTACAGAGTAACAAATCATATATTTCTATCACAAAATCATCCAACTCATAGAATATCCATCATACAAATCTGGTATAAAACTACTTCAAGATTGAAGCCAAAATCCATAAAAACTAGTGATACAATGGCATGAGAATGCAAGCTTTTCACATATGAGTTTCTTGGATTTCAAGATGAATAGCATATGGGATTGAAAAAACAGAGTCTTAAATAATATATGTCTTCCTTGACATCATAAAACTCATAGAAATGTCCTCATACAAATATGATATAAAACCACTTCAAGATTGAAGCCAAAACCATAAAAACTAGTTATTCAAGAGCATGGGGAATGAAATCCTTTGATACATGTATTTATTATATTTCCACTTATAGAGAATATGGATATGAGATTAAAAATCCATACATAATATATCCAATCTTTGGCATCAAATATCCTCAGCGAAGTGCAAGCACCACTCCAACAAGTGCGCCATCAACATGAGAGTGTGGGGAGAATGGAGAAGAAAGAATGATAGAATATGGAAATAGATGAGAATTCGAATGTATGGACCTTCAACTTGCAACTAAAACTCATTCATTAATCTCCAATGAGAGGTATGAATGGCATCTCCATCAACCAACTTGGAAAGGAATCCAACTCCCTCGAAATTGGTTCACAAGTAGGGAGAGTGAACAATCACCGTGCAATGGACAAGAAAAATCTCTCCAAAATTCCAAAGTCCAATTAAAAAATGATAAAAATCCATTCTCCTTCCCCGTGAAATCATTTTATTAACTTCATGAGGCCTCCTAAGTTCAAAATTCCCTCCACGGGCTTCCTCCAACTCATCTTAGTGGATTAGTAACTCATATGACACTTGTCTTCCTCTTCATGCTCCAATTCTTTCCCCAATTCAAATGGATACCTCTAAATCCTAAATTCAACCTCTTGGTGGCTATTTTTAGCCCTGTCATGTCATTTTTGTCATATGTCAGCAATCAGGTCTGAATTTTTCATACTTGTCATAGAAACTTCCATCATTTGTTGTCATAGAGTGCATGGAATCTCCTTCCAAGTGACAAACATTGTCTTCTAGTCTCTTCCTCTTCCATGGGAGTTACTCTCCTTTACCAATTCAAATTCCTTGGCTCATTATATGATTTTTGACACCACGTCACCATCCAATAATGTTACATAACCCATGTGTTTGAATTTGGATGAAGATCATGCCAAGTGTGCAAGAAATCTAGTCAGCCAAAGGCTCCACAACCTTTGAAATGTCTCCATGAATTCATGCCACCTTATTTTCTTAGAATTTATCATTTATGTGACCCATTTAAATGTGAATATGATAAACTAAAGTCCTTTTGGGTCCCATATTTCCTTATTACAAAATTTATGGCTCCATCTCAACCTAGGGAACTAATAGGTTGGTGAAACATTATTTGCAAGTAGTCTTATTTGCAAATTATTTAATTGGTGACATGACACAAAGTGAGTCATGTTTGATCTTGAATCTATGGATATCTCATAAATATCTACCGGGAACTTGATAGCTAAAGGAGCTACAATTCATTCGTTTAAGGTATATGAATTCTCACATTTTTTTCCTCACTCATATCCAAGTCCTTTATAGACTCATGCTAATGATACAAGCATAATTTAGCATGATATATTTGGCCATCTAAATTTCAAATAATTCCAACAATTGCACAATGAAGAGATGGTTGGTGGATTTCCTCATATCAAGTCCTCTCAAGGTGTTTGAAATGGTTTCTTTGTAAGCAAGCATCCAGAGCGAAGGTATGAGGTTGGGAAGGCAAGAAGAGTTACCTCTACACTTGATTTGGTACATAGTGATGTCTCTGTACCAATGCCTACAACATCCTTGAATGGATCCAAATAATTTTTGACCTTCATTAATGACTACTCAAGGTATTGTTGGATCTACCTTCTTAATCAGAAGTCTGAGGTGCTTGAAAATTTTAAAATGTTAAAATCCTTAGATGAGAACACCCTTGGGAAGAAGATCAAAGAACTCATATCAGACAATGGAGGAGAGTACATCAAAAGAGAGTTCCAGCAGATATGTGCTTCAATAGGTATTCAAATGAAACATTCAGTCCCATACACACCACAATAGAATGGTCTAGATGAGAGGAAGAACATATCTTTGAAAGAGATGGCTACCTTCCTTCTTCAAGCAAGAGACCTTCCATCATATCTGTGGGATGAAGCAGTAAACTGTGCTTCATACATACAGAATAGAGTAGCCCATAAGCCAGTGGTTACGGTCACTCCATTTGAACAACTGATGGGGCATAATCCTAGTATATCACATCTGAGGGTTTTTGGCTCCAAAGCATGGGCCATAATTCCATTTGACAAAAGGAAAGCCTTCCAACCTCAAAGTAGTGAATGCATTCTGTTGGGATATGCATATGATGCAAAATCTTATAAGTTGATGGAGATTGCAACCAGAAGAGGCTTCATAGGGTAGAGTGTCCAATTTAATGAAGATCCACTTCATGAACTACAACCAACTAGAGAGGAAGATATAAATGCTCAATATATTCCAATTGCATATGATGTTGAGTCTACTGATATTTCAAATTCAGAGTCTAGAGATGAATATCAAGAGGAACCAGATCTTGATCTTTAGAATGAAGATCAATTAGATCCAGATCCATATCTGGATCCAGCTCGTGCTCCCAATCCAAGGCCTAAATGGGCCCAAAAACTCATTGACGCTGCTAGGAACAGTGTTGTGGATCCATATGATAGAAGGAGAACTGGATCTCAATTTCAACAGGAGAACCTTGCACTTTTCCATACCAATCCACTTCTCCTAGAGAGGTGTTACATGATGCTAGGGTCTGATCCTCGGTCCTAAAAAGAGGCTTTCCATGATCCAAGATGATAGGAAACTATGGATGATGAATATGATTTGCTACAAAACCACAAGAGATGGGAGCTTGTCCCCTTACCTTCATGGATAAATATTGTCCAGTGCAAATGTATAAACAAAACAAAACTAGAAGCAGATGGATCTACTACAAAGTACAAGGATCGATTAGTTGCAAAGGGGTACTTATAGGTTTATGGGCTGGACTACAATGAGACATTTTCCCCTGCTGCAAGAATGGATTCCATAAGGCTGGTTTTGGCAATTGCAACTTCGAAGAAGTGGGAGGTACATTACATGGATGTACCTCCATGGTTTCTTACTATTGATTGTCCTATATGTGGATGACTTGTTCATTACCAATCTAACTACAATGTCTACATGTAACATAAAGGAGGTTGCTTACTGTTGATTGTCCTATATGTGGATGACTTTCTCATTACCACTGGTTTAGTTGCTAGATTGAGGGATGTCAAGTCAGGTTTGAGAAAGGCATTCTCCATGACAAATCTAGGGTTGCTAAGGAAGTTTATTGGTCTTGAAGTGAATCAAAAAGCTTTGGGAATCATGATTACATAGTCTAGATACGTAGGTGATTTGCTCAAGAGGTTCCATATGAATGATTGCAAAGCATCATCTTTCCCCTTCCTATATGGCATCAGACTGGGAGAAGGTGGTTCTACAGCTCTGGTTGATAGTACTCTCTACAGACAGTTTATTGGTAGCTTATTGTACCTTACTCATTCAAGACCAGAATTGTCATATGTTTTGAGTGATGTTGCTAGGTTCATGCATGAGCCACATGAGCTGCATTGGAAGGCAACAAAGTGCATATTGAATTATGTGCAAGGTACTAGAGAGTTTGGAATTCACTATTATGCCGGTGCTCAGCTAGATCTAGTTGATTTTACTGATTGAGACTAGGCTAGAGACAATACGTGACAAAAATCTACTTCAGGATTTTTGTTTATGTTGGGATATGGACCAATATTCTAGTCAAGCAAGAAGCAAGCAACTCTTACTCTCTCTTCAATAGAAGTAGAGTATCAAGGAGCTGTAAATGCAGCTATTTAGGTAGTTTGTCTACATGGGGTTCTGACAGAGTTTGGCATTCACACTTCTCCTTCAGTAGACATATTTTGTGATAATCAAAATGCAATTAAAATTTTCAGTGATCCATTACATAAGAAGCGAACCAAACACATTGAAGTCCATATGCACTACATCCGAGAACTAGTGCATAGTAAGGTTATCATCCTGCATTAATTCCATACAGAAGAGCAGGTTGCAGACATATTCACAAAATATTTAACTAAAAAGAGATTTGTTTATCTTGTATCTCTTCTTGGTGTGAAGGATTGATTCAGTTGTTCCTGTTTTTTTCACTATTGATTTTGAGGGGTGGGGGGGGGGGGGNACCTTTGGTCTCATTTTCCACAGCCAAGTTATCCAAGTTTGGATTAAGGGTGGGTGTTAGGATTATTATAACCCCCCCTTGTCCACCATAGTCTAAATGTTAGTTTCCTAGCTTGGAAGTATGTTTCCACTTCATTAGTTCCATGGGGGAGTTATCAGGGACCCACCTACCACTTGATGCGCCAGTCTGCATGAGTTTAGGAGCTTCAGAGGCCAATCTCTATAATTTAGGAACTCACATTGAGTCATGGGAGTCCCACCATCAGTTCACCCTAGTATGTGTTGAGTTATGCTCTGGTGGGCATCAATTAGTTCATCTTCAGTTAGCCTAACGCCACATTTTCATGATTTAAGGAGGTTAGGCACCTTTTCTTGCCTACCTTGGTCAGTTGATTGATAATGAACTGATTTAGTTGTCCCGAGTTACACTAGTGAGTCTCCAGTGGTGATTTTCCCACAATTAGTGATCTCTAGAGTTAGTCCAAGCCATGGAATTCGAATCACACCTAGTGGATTCAAATTCTCGTCATTGTATTATGGATGTACTACATACAGATTAATGATTATGGAATTATGATTATGTTGTCAATTTTTTCCCTCTTGTCTGAATAATTTCACCATGATTGTTTGATCATTCTAGCATTGAAATTCTTCTTCCTTATTCATTCTTCTTTCACAATGAGGTTCAATCCAACCTAATGATCCCGTAGCTTCGCTAATTTAACAAGACCATGATCAGTATCTACCTAATCCTTCACATAAAACTTCAGCCATAAAAAGTATGTCTAATCTCTTTGTTATACCAGCTTACCCCCCCACATTTCCCATTTGATCACGTCGGTACAAGAACATGAGGAGTGATATCAGTTAAATTTGCATCATCAAACAAGGACAAAAAATAATCTGATAAAGGATCATCCTTATTCCCAACACCCCAAACTTCTTCTAATGGCAATGTGAAATTAAAATCTCTGACAACAATGATAGAAGGATCATCTAAGATACCCGACCTTGACACCTGATCCCAAAATGGTTTCCTTTAATTGTAAGGACCGTAGAAATTGAAAATTCTTACAGAATTTGTAAAACCTTCAAGTCTTCCTTCAAGTAATATACCTGCACAAGTAGTAAAGGTTTTCATATCAGCCTCAAAATAATTCCAAGCTACAAGTGTTCCTCCTGATAAACCATTTACATCCCAAGCACAAACCCTCCAGCTAGGTTTAATTCTTAAGAAATAATTACAAGCATTATGGACAAACGTCATAGTCTCCCTAGTTACGTCGATAGACGTTTTATTTGAGATTTGGGGTGGACTACGACCTATGCTTTTTCATCTACGAACGAGGATGGGACAAGTGTACTGTCGAGATTGATTTTATGGCAGTCGTCCAAAATTTGAAATAAACAAGTTAATATATATAATAACTGGTAGCGAGTTGATGAATGGATAACCAGTAGCAATGCATGGATAACTCATAATTGATGAATGGATAACCAACACTTCATGGTAGATAACTAGAAGAATGTGAGATAAAAAGAAAAATATTATAAAAAATAAATAACAAGAAAAATGTCCATCATAACATGGATAACTCACATTTGAACCCATTTAACTAAAAGAATATAAGGAATAAAAAAAAAATCCAAATTGTCTTCCATTTCATAACTATTTTTTAACCATTTGATCTCTATCAACGTAATCCAACCACAAACTATATAAATGTGCTAATCAATAAACTACTAAATTTAATATAGCCTAATAAATATTTCAACACAACTTTTGGGCAGCCCAATGATGGTCATATTAACCTATAAATACAAACAAATTCAAAATAATCCATGAATCGTTGAATTATTGATGGCCATATTTACCTATATTTTGCTTTTAATTGCGTCCATAATTTCATAAAACTTTTATACCAATCTCAATCACTTTATAAGTACATGATAAAGGTGAGACACTTTAATATGAAAAAGGTTAAACTTTTGGAAGAAATTCTACGCATGATGTTATGTTGTATTGTAAGGGTAGTTTTTAAATCTTTTGAATAAAGGAAAGAAGTTTGAAAATTATGGCTGTCGTTTTATAATCGATTAATTATTATATTATTATAATTTTTATTCTTTTTCATTAAGTAATTTATTTTTTAATAGTATATTGAGATCATATTACAACTTTGAATTTAGTATAAAATAAAATTATCAAAAACATTTAGAAATATATTTGACAATACATTGTATTTTATCTATTATATTTATTATTCACTTTTATTATCATATACAACAAATTATACAATACACATATACATATTCACTTTATAATCAATTTTATTTTTTTATAAAATAAAAATAAATATAAGCCTTATATACAATTATAAACAAAACCACACCGAAAAAAAGAACGAATATGCATACGTGGCATAAAAAGTGTTTGAATCAATGTCGTCTACCAAACATAACCTAACCTAAACTATTTTAATTATTTATTTTTTATAAAATATCCAACATAAGTATTAGGATGGAGGGTGAGCTCCTTCCCTACTCGGTGAAGTCAATGATTACTAAAGTTGAGACAATGGATAGGTAGGCAAACAAACTAGCTAAAAGATGAGTTATGTAGCAGGAGAGGGAAAAGCGTGTGGGCCCTTTCCGTTTTAACATCAAACATTTAATATGACATAAAATGGCAATGCAGAGTACGTTTTTCCAATGTGTCTCTGTTAGTTCACCTTTACCCACAACGACTATAAAACGGGAATGGAAATTACAGGGCTCCTCTACTTTTTTTATATAATTTAATTATGGTGGCAAGGAAAATGCTTTGTACAGGGAGGAGACCTAAGCTCATCATCTTGACTAAATCTGTTTGGATTTGAAAAAAATTATGTTTACATTAGCTTGCATTTTTTTTTCTTTCTAATTGAGAATATCTATTTTTGTATATGGTTGAGTTAGAGTTGGAGTAGATCACCGAGTCTAAATATTTGTAACAATAAATCTGAGCCAGGGTCAGCGTTAGTTTGAATGTGAGAACAATCTGTCCAGCGGCAAGTAGAACTGTCATTATGGTTGCACGAGGCATTAAAGGACGGCAGCAAAGGAGAATATTAAGGTCCCTGCAAGAAAAGTAACCTGGACTTCCATCGGGTTAGCCAAAAATCCCACTGCTGGCTCACAAACTCAACCCCTGGCCATGAAGTTTTAACATAAAGACCAAACCCCACAAAGACCATAACGTGCATGTGCTTGTGGGGCTAGAAGACCTGAGGTGGATTTTTTTAATCAGGCAATTAAGTCAAGTCAAGGGAAACTGGCATTGAATTGAATTTGTAGCTATGGCCGATCATTTCGCCTTCCTTTGCCAACGAGAAACCGCCAGGAAGATCCATTTTCATTGAATTTGTAACAATGGCCGGTCAGGAAGCGCCAGGGAGATCCATTTCTTGGTATGAAAGTTATGTTCCAACTGCTATGAACACTAGCATTCCTTTAGCCCGCCACTACTCGATTTTCACGTTTGTCCACTACTGCCATTCAACCCCATATAACACGATAGCCCAGTACTCAAAGCTATTTCCGAGAACTTTCCGATTCATGCTTAGCTCACTGCCTAAACTTGTTAACGTACAATACGATTCAGTCAAATCAAAATGGAAGGAATCTCCAGTTCCCACTGTTCAACATGGGATGAGGGCTATTCGTAGTGGGATTTGACCGGGTTATAACAAGCTAAGGGGTCATTGTATGATCTGCCCTGCCCTGCACTACAACACGAATAGGAGGGAAGGAGATTGCTGTCGTTGAGCCAGAAAACCAGTTAGCACTAGCAACAGGAACAGGAGAGAAGAAAACCACTTAGCACTAGCAGGGCTCTCTGCTGAATCTAATTTTGTGCAAGTTTTTGTTTTAATTGTTTTTCGTCATGGGAAGCCCAAATTTGAGCATTATTTGTCACATAATTGTTTTTTCTATATCGTTTGCCTTTCGGTATTCGAATGGACAATCCTATAGTTTGCATATGTATCATAAATTTTCTCATGAAGTAAAAGAGTGGATGGTTTGGAAACATGGATTAGATACAGATGGTTGGCCTACGGAGGGAAGCAATGAGTATTACAAAACACTGTATCATCATGATTCTGCTCGCCATGGTCGTAAATTGACCGAGCACCCGCCTCTTACATTTTCAGATGGGAACGAGACATTCATACTTTCACAGTTGGGATTGTAAGTTCTGATTCCTTGTCTATTAATTATATTGCTCATCATTTGGAATGAAGCCAAAATCAAATTATGTATGTTGATACTTGTAGAACCTCAGAATGAATCAATTCATTTTCCAATAGATCATTGATAGGATCCTGTGCAATTGAAGTAATGACATTCTAGTTTTCAAAAGTGTTACTAAAGTTCATAATCAAAATCAAAATTACTGAAGTTCCCTGTTATTCTAATTTAAGCACTCATTAAGCTCCTAACTTCCTGTTCTGTGGTCTGGACAGTTTGTTCTACACTGTGGTTCAAGTAGGCACACCCAATGTAACCTTACTTGTAGCACTTGACACGGGCAGCGATTTGTTCTGGGTGCCTTGTGAGTGCCAAGAGTGTGCTCCTACTTCTTCACCTAGCTATGGATTAGTATGTATTACATTTTCATCTTTTCCCTGTTAAACTTATTGGTATTAGCTTAATGTTTTTATTTATTCTTCTGATCCACAATTATGTTAAATTGG
This sequence comes from Pseudotsuga menziesii, assembly GCA_001517045.1. Taxonomy (NCBI): domain Eukaryota; kingdom Viridiplantae; phylum Streptophyta; class Pinopsida; order Pinales; family Pinaceae; genus Pseudotsuga; species Pseudotsuga menziesii. The sequence goes on from LPNX010954133.1 coordinate 11,730, forward strand.
ACTGGTTGTGAAATCCACATAAAGTATAGTTTCATTCTTCTTATCAGCAATTATGTTAAGTTGACTAGCTGTGAAATCCACTTAGATTGGTTTCTGAAACTACAGAAAAATCAGAAGAATGATGATATTTCAATCATGGGCTATTGCGCTTATCTGTTTGTTTTTTCCATGGGCATAGTGCTTATGTAAAAATAAATGTAGAAAGGGGAACCCTTTGAAGATATTTATGAGGTCAAAAGTTCATGATGATTGAAAATCATCTGTAAGTGACAAGTGCTGATTTCCCAAGCCACAGAGTGAGAACATGAGTGCTTAATAAGCCTGAGGTGATGTTTGATTCCTGAAATTTGCCATCTCAAGTAAAAATCAATGAGGTTGTTTGATTTTGTTTTGGCAATTTCACGAGGGATTTGGACAACATGGGTGCTTAATAAGCTTGGAGTCATGTTTGATTCAATGCTTCCTCAAGTTTTTGGGATGTGAGAGTGAAGTAACTGGAAATGCATATTGAGGACGTGTGGAGGCATCTCAAATTCTGGGGAAATTCATGGAAGATAAAAAGATTTTCTTAAAATTATAAAAATACTAAAAATAATAATTCATTTGATGTATATTTATAGTTTTTAATGTATGTTTATAATGTAATGTATATAATAAATACATTGAAAGATAAAAAAAAATTCTTAAATTATAAAAATAATAATTCATTTGATGTATATTTATAGTTTTTGATGTATGTTTACAGTGTAATGTATATAATAAATACATTGATTTATTTTGGAAGTAATACCAAATAAAAATTGTAAAACGTAAAAATAATGGAAAATCTGAGAGGCAGAGGAAAGGTTAGGCCAGGAGTCCATATCTGGGACATGAGGAGCCTTGGGGGTGCATCCCGACCCCGCAGGACACGTCTTAATGAAACACTGGTTTGTTCCCTAAGCTTCACCAGCTCAAAGTAAAAATAAGAAGGGTTTTTTACTGTGTTTTGGTGATTTCTCTATCCACGGACCACAGTGGGAACATCGATGCGTAATAAGCATGTAGTTGTGTTTGATCTCTGAGCTTTGCCAACTTAAAATAAAAATCATTGGAAGTCATGTTTGATTCCTAAGCTTCACCAGCTCAAAGTAAAAATCAATATGGGTATTTGATTGTGCTTTGGTGATTTCCCGATCCATAGTGAAAACATGGGTGTGTATTAAGCATGGAATCATGTTTGATCGCTGAGCTTTGCCAGCTTAAAGTAAAATTCGATGAGTATTTGATTGTGTTTTTGGTGATTTCGTGAGCCACAAGGAGAACTAAGCATGGAGCCATGTTCGATCTCTAAGCTTCACCAGCTCAAAGTAAAATTCAATATGGGTGTTTGATTGTGTTTTAAAGATTTCCTGAATCACAGTGATATCATGGGTGTGTAATAAGAATGGAGTCATGTTTGATCCATGAGCTTGTCCAACTCAAAGTCAAAATGAATGAGGGTATTTGATTGTGTTTTGGTGTTTCGCATTAACCTTCGGCAACTTTTATTATATTGAAAATCTGTAATTTTCTTTAGCGTTCTCCGTCCTGTATCAATTGCTGAAGTGCAAGATACATCTTTAAAGACAAGCAAGAGCCTTTCCTTTTTCCTTGCAGAAGAACAAAGTTCAACAGGGTACATACTATTGGCACTGCTTCGTAAACTTGACAGGGCAGTTCGGTTGGCTTGATGTTATTTTCATTAATAGGTCACCAACCAGAGATTTCTGCTGATTCGAAATCGTCAAACATTTAGCAACTCATTTTAATTGAAAACATTTATTATATAAGAAATAATTACATTAAGATGGGATAGGGAATGTACACCTTGGTAGACTTTAGCAGTCATATCACTGTATGGAGGAGTCCTCATCCACAAACAAACAAAGTGGATAAATAAACAAAGGAGTCTCACACCAATTTGGTATCTAACTTAACCATAACCTTAAAATAAAAAGGACCATTACTTACACATTACTTACACCAATTTGTTTTTGTTTGCAATAAAATTATTTGATTCACATGATCCTTTTTATCTGGATTTTGTTAATCACTTCAAACTAAAACCCTTTATTTTTAACTATTAAAATAAAAAGGACCATTACTTACACATTACTTACACCAATTTGTTTTTGTTTGCAATAAAATTATTTGATTCACATGATCCTTTTTATCTGGATTTTGTTAATCACTTCAAACTAAAACCCTTTATTTTTAACTATCTTTTCTCGAAGTAGTCGATGACCTAGCTTAAAGGAATTGTGAGGATGTGTTCTGATTCCCATGACGGTTTCCGGAAAAGGCCATTTTGTTGCATATTTAATCTTCTTCACATCTTGTGCTTCAGTGTGTTCCCTTGATAATATGATATGAAGTTATTCAGAAAAAGAAGTATGTATCGGATTTCCTTTTGCTGATATCTAATTATGATTCAAACAGGATATCAGTGTTCCCTTGATATGAAGTTCTTCAGTAAAACAAGTATGTATTTGTATGCCTCCAACCTGGAATCGGATTTTCTTTTGCTGACATCTAATTATGATTCAAACAGGATGTCGCTTTAGAGATTTACAGTCCATCAGCCTCGAAGACAAGCAAGCCAGTTGCTTGTAACAATACTCTGTGTGATTTACAAAATCAATGCTCCAAATCTAGTGATCAATGCCCATACAAAGTTTCATATGTCTCTGCAAATACATCCACTTCAGGAGATTTAGTGGAGGATATTCTTTATCTAATTCCTGGAGATGGGTCACAGAATGGAACGGTGGTGAAGGCGCCTATCACATTCGGGTATGATTTGTTTTATGTCGTTGTAAGTGAGTCTGCTTGTTCTGAAGATTTAGCGTTCTTCCTGTAGAGGGCAGTTGATAATGAGGTCATTTTTCAGTTTCGTTATTCTTTTAAGACAGCTGAACCACAGAAAACTCACACTGTTCCTTCTCTCTCCGATACTAGAATTTTTAAAATTTGAGTTTTCTACCTCCAGATAGCAGCCTGAGGCCATACTGAATCTGACTATTTCACATGACCTGAGTATTACTGTGCAGTGTCCACTATCAAGTGTTTTTCCCTTTTTAAGTGCTACAAATAAATGAACACTAATTGAGTTAGTCTTTGCTTATGCATTTTATAGGTGTGGAAAGGTACAAACAGGCTCATTTCTAGAAGGTGCAGCCCCAAATGGCCTACTTGGGCTTGGCATTGAATCTATCTCTGTCCCTACCATCTTACACAATTCAGGCTTTGTATCAAATTCGTTCTCTATGTGCTTCCCACACAATTCAACTGTTGGAAGGTTTACCTTTGGAGATAAAGGGAGTTCAGACCAAAAGGAAAGTCCATTTATTATTGATCAAACACAGTGAGTATCAGCCATGCTCTATGCATGCAACCCGTGACAGTTAGGACTCAGTATGACTTATAAATCATTTACCATGAGCTAACTATCTAGGCTATTATATCATATCCTGAATCGTACTTTACTGTTGTCACTTGCAACATGAGTTGCTGATAAGGCGTTTATTGGATTGCAGCCCGACATATTATATAGGTGTGAAGGAATTTTACGTGGGAAATGCTCTTGTGAAAAGACAATTTCAAGCCCTTTTTGACACTGGCACCTCATTTACATATTTGGCTGATCCAATTTACAAAAGCCTTACCTCAAATGTGAGTGATTACAGACATTTGTTACTTTATTGTACATTCGCACTCTTTTGAGGATTTATCCAATTGACTAACGAGTTTTGAAGGGAACAGTATCATCTGCAGACGCAAGACTCTCCATTGGAAGTTGATCAATCAGGCATTCCTTTTGAGTATTGCTATAATGCCAGGTTGGTACTAGTCACAAAAACTTTTGTCCATCTTTTTCAGAAAAATTAACAGGGCCATATTTTGGAAAGAACTAATATCCTTGCTGCTATCTGTGTAGCAACCGTCAAAGTGTTATTAGTCAAGGGCGTAAGATATCTTTCAACCTCAATGGAGGAAACAACTTTTCTGCTATTCAACCATTAGTCTTTCTTACCGATAAGGTAGAATTTCAATCCGATTGAAATTTGATGCAACCCTTCTCTTGGTGTTTGTTGCTAGTAAAGAAATGATAAACTATTGCTTATATCTATTCTTGTTCTGGCAGAATGAGAACTTGTTAGGTTACTGTCTGGCAGTGCTTCAAAGCTCGAGTCTAACAATTATTGGTCGTAAGTTCATGCACTCATAACCTATTTTGATTTTTTGAAGAGGTTTATTATATCATTTTTGCTGGTCAGTCTTTACAGCTAACATAGATAGTAGAAATATTGGTAAATGTGGATTCCATGATTGATTTACTTACCGGTACTACAAATGTACTCAGGGGATAGAAAAATGCCAGATCTCTATTGAATGTTGAATATATTTGTTGAAATATTTCATGTTTTTTTTAATGTAGTATTTGGGTTTGCACTCCATACCGACCATACACTCACCCCACTGGATATTGATGTGTGGTTATTTTCTAGTCCATTGATCATACACCAGCATAGGTTCATTTTAAAAGTGGATTTACCAAGTATCAAGAGGAATCAAATCTTTCGAATTGCAAACCCTTTTTTAGAGCTTAAGCATTGAGAAAGCATTTTAATTTATCTAATTTGTGTAGTTTTATATATATGCCATTGTAAATGTTTTTAATCTAATTTGAACTGACATGTTATTTTTTATAATATTTTAGTATTTTTTTTAAAGGAAACGTGTCAGCTATATGATGAGCATGGAAGGAGTTACACGTCTTCCCGTACTGGGCTGTAGAATGCGCCTCTTCGACACAATGACCCACCGTAAGATGACACTGAGGTCTTCCTATCCATCTTAGTAATGGGTCATATTGTATTAAATCCCTCCTTTTGAGTCCCTTATGTTGATCTAGATGTGTGATTGCCATTTCCCAATTGATGTCTAGTGCCATTTTAGGGTCCTTCATTCGTCTTTGGCCTTTCTTGGTCGTATGTTTGGCTATAGTATGTGCTTTGGCCAACCCATTTGGATTCCTCCTTTGCTAATCAGGATCTCTCTTGGGCCTCGTGCACTAATTAGGGTTTTAGTTAGCTGAAGAGCCTCCTTTGAGTGTGCCCAAATGTCCCTAATCCATTAGAGCACACTCTTCGAGGCACACACATAATTAGACTTCCCATAACTTGAGTGGTCTTGTCATGCATTCCAAATTCTGGATTGTTTTAAGACTACCACACCTGTTTCCAGTACTCACACTTTCCCACAGTACAGAGAATGGTTTTTTTGCAAATTACCTATGGTTAGGTCCATTTGGGGGCGGTATGTTTGGTCAGAGCCTGTGATTTGAATTTTTGGAAAATCCTCCTACTGAATTGTCTCCATTCTCACTCTTAGACTTACCAAAACTTTGTCGAAATGAACACTCTCCATGTAAATTTTCCTTTAATATTCAACTAGGGCTAAATAGTGCATGCAAAATATCAACTGATAACCACAGTATGCAGCGGAATATAAAACTGAGAAATAAATCACAACATCACATCACGATATTGACACTATTATTTTGGGTATGGAAACCCCCGGAAAAACCGAAGATGGGAAAACCGGTGTAGCAGTCAGATATAGATTTTATTATGAGAAAATATGGAACTTTTACAATCACTGCAAATTCACCCAAACCTGGCGAATGCAGTACCCGGTAAAATCACTAGGCAAATCCCAGCTAAACCTCAACACCCTCCTGTGTGAGTGTACAGCCCAGCTGTACGAAGCTTGATGATCCTGCTACTCGCTCCTCCGTCTTCTCGGCTAAATCCTCTGTCTGACTTTCTCTCCTTGTCTTTATCCTGTCTTTGTCGAAATACAAGTGTGTGTTCTCTCCACCAATTGATCTCTCTTTTATAAATTTAGGTAAAACGAAAACCCTAATTTCACTTTCAGTTTAACTAGTGGTAAAGCAAAAACCCTAATTTCACTTGCACTTTAACTAGTGGTTCACTAAAGTTAATTTCGATCATTTTAATTTATTTTCCAAAGCAAACTTAGGAAAAGTAAATTAAATACAACTGGTTTCCTATTTTAAGTCTTGTGCATGCAAGAACACATTCATGCAGTAAGACCTTCCTTGTTGCTACTAGTTTAACACTCCCTCTCAACGAGGAAGGGATTCGGTAGCAACCCCAACTTATCCTTGAACTTCACAAAACTCTGTCTGCAAAGTGCCTTGGTGAAAATGTCCGCCACCTGCTCATCTGTCTGTATGTACTCCAACCGAATGGTTCCCCTCTTAACACAATCTCTCAAGAAGTCGTATCTGATGTCTATGTGTTTGTTGTGGTCATGGAACACTGGATTCTTAAATAGCTTGATGCCACTCTGATTGTCACAGTGAACTACTGTAGCCTCTAGCTCACACTCGAACAACCCTGCAAGTAACTTCCTCAGCCACATACCCTCACAAGCAGCCATGCTGGCTGCCATGTACTCAGCCTCTGTCGAGCTCAATGCAACTGACTTCTGCTTCCTGCTGAACCAAGAGACAACCCCTAATCCGATGTTGAAACAGCAGCGTGAAGTACTCTTCCGGTCCTCTACACATCCTGCCCAGTCAACATATGGGAAACCTGCTAACTGTACACTCCCCCTGCGCTCATAAACCAATCCATAATCCATACTCCACTGTACCTTTGATGTAGCGAAGTATGTGCTTCGCAGCCGTCCAATGCACTCTCCGAAGGTCCACCATGAACTAACTCAAAGAGTTGACTGCAAAGCTGATGTCTGGTCGAGTGTTGACCAGATACATAAGCGATCCGATAAGCTGACGATACAAGGTAGGATCAAATCCATCTGATCCCGATGCATCAATCTTCCTCCAGTTGGAAACTAGAGGTATGGCCATAGGCTTGCAGTCCTCCATCCTGAATCTCTTCAGGATCTCTAGTGCATACTTCCCCTATCTGATGAAGAAGCATCCATCTCTTTTCCAAACCTCCAAGCCCAAAAAGTAATGCATCAGCCCAAGGTCTTTCATCTCAAACTCTACTGCAAGGTTGGACTTACAGTCTCCAATCAACCTCTCATCTCTTGTCAAAAAGAGATCATTTACATATAAGACCAGTATGAGAGGCACCTCACCTGTCAACAAGTACAGGTTGTGGTCAGCCTCACTCCACTGAAATCCCATCTCCTGTAGATAGCTATCAATCCTCGAGTACCATGTTTGAGGTGCCTACTTGAGCCCGTAAAGAGCTCGATGCAGTCTACATACATGCGTCTCCCTGTTCTCCACATCAAACCCCTCTAGCTGCTCAATATACACCATAGTTACATATATCATTTCGGCGAATATATCGCCGAGGGTCCGAAATGTAACTTATCGGCAGCAACGGCGAAAATATCGGCAAATGTCGTAAAGCATAAAAAAAATACAAAAATAACCATTTTTTTCAATTTTTTTAACATATAAAGCAACAACAACATCAAATAAACACATTGCTACATAAATATAAAAATACAACTAATATATAAGATGCATAAGATGTCAAATGGTGGATCATGATCACATATCGACTATAAAGTTATAAACTGAAAAATTGAAATATGTTCTTGATGGAATGATAGAAAATCACATCAAATGATCAAAATAAATGTCTCTCAAGAAATTAATAATCATGACTCATGAGGCATCTAGATACTACATAATACAATGATAAATAGTAGGAATCATCGATCCCCTCTACCCATTTTATAGGCAAGGGGCACCACTCTTCCTCTGGAAACAGTAGGGGGTCCTGTAGGTGCTTTGGATGAGTTAGGCGTCAAATTAGAAGCTCCATCTACTTAAGCTATGGTGGAAGGTCCATCTACTCTACAATTTTGATGAAACTTACCATGTTTAATGAGTGAAGGGTACATTTTTATGAAGGTCATGATAAAAGTTTTCAATAGTCAATGCCACCAACATCAAGGTACTGGGATGGGTTGATGTGATTGATTAAATGCCAATCCCATTCCCTCATACTTGATAAAATCCAGTGGAATTGTTGAAATCTTGAAATCCTGAAAACTATTAAGTCTCTTGAATTCTAAATGGGATCTAAAATTCTACTTTTTGCATATGAAGTTCGATGAGGTTGGAACCACTCTCAAACATCCTGAAACAATTAATGGCAATGTTAAAAATTTAAGTAAAAGGATAGAAAATGAAAGTAAAGGAGAATGTCACTTTTACTTTAAGAATTTAATACTACCATTTATTACTTTAAGAATTTAATATATTTAGTTTTAATAACATTGCCAAAAACTTAACCCATGAATTTATTTTTCAAATTTCATGTAAATTTTGTTAGCAGGGCGATATTTTCCAAAATCTCCCAATATATTCCCAATATATCGCGACATATTGAATATATCGCGATATATTCAAAATGTTGAAAATATCGCGATTTTTTAGTGGCGATATATCGCCAAGGGGAATGACTCGCGATATCGTCGATATATGTAACTATGATATACATCTCCTCCTCTATAACTCCGTTGAGGAAGGCAGTCTTGACGTCCATCTAATGGACACGCCAACCCATCTCAGCTGCTAGTGAGATAATGGTCTGAATGGAAGAATACCTGGCAACAGGGGTGAAGGTCTCCTCATAATCAATGCCCTCCTTCTGTGAAAACCCCTTTACCACGAAGCGCGCCTTGTACTTCTCCACCTTGTAGATCCATTTGGATCCCACCACCTTTTTCCCTTGTGGCCTCGGCACAACCTCCCATACTTGGTTTTTCATAATGGAGTCATACTCCTTAACCATAGCCATAGTTACATATATCGGCGATATCGCGAGTCATTCCCCTTGGCGATATATCGCCACTAAAAAATCGCGATATTTTCGATATTTTGAATATATCGCGATA
>LPNX010954138.1:0-17500 GCA_001517045.1 Pseudotsuga menziesii
TAGTCGTCTGTGAGTCATTTGAGTCTGTATGTAATCATTTGCAGAGAGAACAGAGAGGGAAGGGATATAGAGAGAAGATCAGAGATATAGGAGAAACTTTTCGCTGCAATTGTAGTGCAACAAACTGTGCTAACTTCCCTCAAGATATATAATAGAAGCACAGTTTGGTGGACGTAGCTCCCAGCCCGGGGGTGAACCACGTTAAATCTGCGTGTTATGTGTTGAATGGATGTGATTGTATTTGCTTATTGTTACTAGTTATTATGCATGTAATGATAGTGGCAGTAGACGAATGTATGTATTGTTTCATTCATAATATTGCAAAAGGCTAAGGATAAGTCGAAGTATTGCAGTAGGTTGTTTAAGGACTCTTTCACGTCTGTCACTAATTACCAGTTACTCACAATAGACTTCTGAGAAGTAGAGTGTCGCACATGGGCGCAATCAACGTTAAGAGCGTAAAGTCGCAGTGGTAAGATATCGCAGAGAGGCGATATCGCATCGGCAGAGGAGCTGTGATGCAAGATACTGCGAGCTGAGGGATTAGCGTTGAGGAGAGGATGGGTGTTCCGCGGTGCGCAGATATGCGGTAAGGATTGGAATGCTGCGAGTAAGTGGAAGTTGTGCGACGTGAGAGGAAACCGAGCGACTGGTGCGGGGTTGAGTATCGCACGGGTGAAAGTGCTGCGAGTAGAAGGGGACGTGCGATACGCAGAGCTAGTCGACCTAGTGGCGCACAGGAGTAAGGAGAAAGAAGTAGGATGTGCAGAACCTGGTCCAAGACACTTGAGTCTTGGCCTACCCATTAGATTCACTTCGGGAGAGACTTCAGATCGCTTTGCGGTCTGTTGCCGAAAGGGCCAGTGAGTTTGGGGTGTTGTTGATTAATTATAGTAAGCCCGGGTCTGCCCATGCAATCAACAACCTCAGCAGTGCCCCAAGTGGTGACAAGGACCACGATGGCAATACGTCTGTCTCCTCTAGAAGCCAAGTCACCGATACAAAGTCAAACCCTTGTAAAAATGATAAAATCCGGAAGAAAACCCTTCTTAGAAACCCTATACCACGATGGCAATATGACCTTCTCCTCGAGAAGCCAGGTCACCAATACAAGTCAAACCCTTGAAATAATGAAAAAACCGAAAGCAAACCCTGCTCAGAAACCCTTGTATGAGAGTGGTCTTATCACTGAAGCTTAAACCATAACCCTACTGGAAACCCAAGTTAAACCCAATCGTGAGGGAAGATGACAAAAGGGGAACCACCAGAAAATCACAGAGTCAAGTGCTGATTAAGATAGGACACGTGAAACCCTTACCCCCGAAAAACCAGGGTTCCAAGGTCAACCCAAACCCATGCAAAAGGATAGACAGGAAGAATAAACAAATAGGACAACGAAAACCATGCAAGGTGTCTGTACCTGACCAAAATATAAAGCACAGTCAATCTAGAAGCGATGTACTTCCCACTTTTTTTACCCTTGGTTGGTACTAGTCCCCCAGCTAAGGGGAGGGACTCCAAGAGACTGACCGTGCCAAACCTCCCTGCAACCCAGTAAAAACCCCAGACACAGGACCAACAAGGGGGGTAAAACCCAGAAAAGATTAAGAGCCGAGTTACTTGTGGAGGTCTTCCCTGAAGGAAAGAAAGTTAACGCCATGGGCAACGCAGGCGGCCTCTGCTAGAGCGCACCAGGTCTTGACAGGGTTCGTCGCGGGTTTTCGTCGTCTCCCTAGGAACGAGGAAACTTGTTATGACAAGAGTGTAAAGACAGTTTAACCAACCCGAGAACTATAGAATATAGTCGGTTGGAGAAGGAAGTGAGTTTAACTATTCCGCTTCTATCCTTGTACCTTTTAGTTCTTACATTAATGAAGCCACTCTTGACCCTGATCAACTAGTCATTCTCGTCGTCGTGGCTTTGCTCTGTGTTGCACAAATAAATCAATCTTGTGAGTTAACTATAAATTTGTTAAATAGTAAATTTTGATGGTGAAGTCTTTAAAATAAATCATATCTTCATAAAAATATACATGAATATAAAGATATATAGACCATACATTAAATAATTCAAATCTATGCCAACCAAATATAATGAAGACAATTATGTATCAAATAAAAACAAAATATTTAACAAATAAAAACAAAATACTCAATAGGTATGTAGGAGGACAAGCAAGTCTAAACATTTAATTTATGTACGATATAAATTTATGTTTCGATCTATCATTATTTTTTCAAAATAAGGATTCTGAGGGGAAGGTAAACTAGAATGACAAAAATAACACATTTGTCAACGGAGGAATGCAAAAATTACGATTTTTATTAATTTTTATTTAGATATCGAAAATTAAAATCATAGATTTTATATCTTTATTTTTTTTTATTACTACAAATTCTAACACTTAGGTAGGTGTCATCTATATATGGTCATAGGTTTTGAACCTGGGTGGGGGCGATAGTTTTAGTCAAATTTTGAGCAAGAGCACTCGTTGAATGCATAATTCAATTATTAATCAACGTATTACATACTTTTGATGAACCCTACCCCACAAAAAATAAAAAAGCACATTTAAAAAATGATACTTTCAAAATATAGATTTATAACATGTTCAAAGTATGGATTTATGACAGGTATGTACATTATTTTTCATGAAAACCTTATCAAATGCCTTTTTCCCAAAGAGAAGTTCAATCACCAGCTACACTAGTAACTAGTAACTATGAAAAACTTCTCTATGACATTAACATTATTTAAAGCTAAACTTATTTAAAAATAAAAATTCATATATACTTTAACCCCACAATATCATGTTAACTTTAATGAAAAACCAAATCTTTATATATAATATGCATGAAACATATAAAAAGAAAATGATTAAAAACATCTCCAATAAGTCCTTACATTAAGATAGACTACCATAGTCAACCAATCTCTATACAACATGTACATGAAACAATTAAGAGAACATAACCAGTCTCTATATTAACCTATGCATAAAATGGATAACCAGTCCCTGTATTAACCTATGCATAAAATAGATAAGGAAGAGGTTAAAAGCCTCCCATCTTGAAGAAAGTTACACAACCAATAAAAGAAAAGAACACCAAGTTATTTTGTATTAAACACATAAGTATATGATAAATTCATCATCATTAATAAATTTGTTTTGGTACGAAGAAATGAAAACATAACTGCCTTCGAGGCCAACTCGGAGATCTTCAATGGGGCACCCTTGCACTACGAGATTTGGAGGTACAGCCCTCCTCTCGCTATAGGCTACGGTGCTACGCCTCCCTTTAGGGGTTATGGGGTTCCTCTTTTTGGTGGGTTGTGAATGAAGGTATCTTAAGTAACTCACCACAAATGGTACTATATATATATATTAAAAAAATATAATGTTTTTTCTTTATACATATTATTTTTTAATTTTAATTTAATAAAAAGGTTAAAAAATTATAATATTTTCATTATACATATTTAATTTGATAAAAATGTTAGTTTTATTATATTTGATTTAGTATTATTTTTTATTTAATAAAAAGTTAGTTTTAATATGTTTGATTGAGAATGAATATTTTAAGCTTTTTTTAATGGTTATGTCAATTAAGTTACATAATTGGAAGTCCACTATTAATTAACATTTTCCAAAGACATAAATTTATATTTATATATATATATATATATATTTCTAATTTGTTATGTTATATTAACATAAAGACCCTAAATTTAAAGCAATAGATTTTAAATTTCTAAATAACTTATTAAAAAATCATTATGTTATACATAATTGTTGTTAATTTTATTTTTTTTCAATCATTTTGAAGAATATATATAAAAGGGAGGTTACACTTTAGCTTCTGCCATTTTTTATAGTAATCTTTGCCTTTTTAATGACCTTGGTTTGTCAGTCCACGTTGAGGTTGGTCTTGATTCTTCTAGTTCACTTCTGGTTCCTTGCGAGGGTGGGGTTTCTATTCTACCTGTCGACGGTGTTGGATCATTGAAACTTCTTGTTACGGCATCACCTTCTCCTCTTTTTGGTTTTGACGTTGGTTCTGACGGTATTGGGGTTATTATGGATACTTTGTTAACTTTCTTACCTCGTTCAGGATCCGTTTCTCCTTCTCGATTGAGGGATTCCTTTTCCAGTGGTTCGCATCCGAAGCGTTTGAAGCAGGTTATCAAAAAACTCATTAAACATATTTTACTGGTTGTGGGCATGGATGTGGCGTTAAACGATATTGTTCTGATAAACAAACTTACCCTGGTGGGACGGTTTAGCAGTCGTAGAACAAACATGATGGGTGTAAATATTTGGGAGAAAAATACCTGGGTGGAGTCCGTGGTGACGGTTCGTGAGGTTTTTGTGTTGCCTCGAGGTTGGCTAGCTTTTAAATTCTGTTCACCTTTGAATGCAGCTTCTGTCCTTCCGGGTTCCTGGAAATGGGATGGTGCTTCTCTCTTGTTGAAACGGTGGACTCATTGATTAGATCCACGCTCTAAAAGGTATGATGTAATTCCCATTCGGGTTAAATTACCCTATCTACCTTTTGAACTTTGGTCCCTGGAATTTTTTTAACTTGTGGGAGATTCTTAGGGTCTTTTGTGGATGCATATTTATCCTTTGTTCAGACTGGTGTGATGTGTATGGGTAAAGTTTTAGTCAATCTTGATTTACGTAAGGGTTTGGCGGCGAATATTATGATTGAATGGGATAATAGGGTTTACAAACAACCTATAGATTATATGGGGGTCCCTTTTCAATGTAATTGGTGTCACTGTTATGGCCATGTGATTTCTCAGTGTGACTTGTTTTTAAAAAAAAATTCTCGGGATTTTAAGTTTGCTAAAAAGTGGAGAGTTAAGAAGGATAAGGAGGTTCATGATGCTGATATTATTTTATTTGATCATTTGATGGTTGAGGTTGTTTTGGAGGTACATTTGTCCCCTCCTTTGGATCTTTTGAGGTAGGTTTGGTTGGTCCTTTGGAGACTTTTGTTTTACCTTCCCCTAATTTGGCTGTTGAGCCTTTAAAACCCTTATGTCTCTCAATTATTTCCCTTATTGACCATGGTCTTGACTATCTGTTTTGGGATTTGGGGAAACCTTTTGTTTTCCCCTTGACTTGTGATTATTTATCCTGTGATGTTTCTTCTTTAAACCACAATCTATGTGGTTTAGGGTTTGTATCTCCTAAAAAGGTTTCTCCCCTTGAAGCGGAAGGATATTTTTTGAGGTCTTGTTCTAAAGATCCTTTGACTGGTAAACTTGATGATCATGGGAGTCTTTTTTTTTCTGGACATTCTACTGGTAATATGCTTTTGATGGAGCCTTGTGCACATAAACTTTCTTTAGGTTCTGTGGGGCCTATTTGTTCTTCTAGTCGACTTTCTGGGATGCTTAGAGAAATGGATGCCTCTTTTTCAGTTACGTAATGCTTGTTCTTTCCCTTAACTATCGTGGTTTAGATATTTTACCCAAAAAACTAGCGCTTTGAAGGTTGGTAGAGGATCAACATCCGTATGTTTTGTTTTGATAGGAAAGTATGTGTGATGGGCATATTATTGTTGTGGAGTTGGAGTTAATTATTAAAGATTGGAAGTTTGTTCTTGTGGATGCAAAAGGAAAATATGGTGGTTTATTGTTAGGATGGAAGGTTAATTGCTTTCATTTCTTTAATGCTTGGGCAACCATTTCTAGTATCGGTGACTCTCTTTACTCTACTAAACTCAAGATTCATGTATGGTTTGCTAATATCTATTGCCCTTATTTGGAGCGGGAAGGTTTTTGAAATAATTTTTTTTCTAAAGTATACATCGAGAAATCAAATCCTATCTTAGGTGGGGATTTGAAATTTTCCTTGGGGTTTTTTGAGATTTGGGGGTCTAGGGCTCATGTCGATAATCTATCTGATTTTTTTCACATTGAAATTGGTTGAACATGGATTGGTGGATATTGAGCCTTCTATTCTACTTCCCACTTGGTCTAATAGAAGGGTTGGTCCTTAGAGTATCTATAAGAGACTTGATAGAGTTCTTGTTTCTGTTGATTTCTTGGAGAAGGATTTTAGATTTTGTCAATGGGTTGGTCATGGTGGTGATTTCGATTATCATCCGGTTCTGTTTCAGATTAATAGTGGAGAATGTAAGCCACGCTGTCCTTTTAAGTTTAATACTCATTGATTAAAGGATGAGAGCTTTGTCACTTTATTGAAGGACACATGGGAGTTTTATAAGGAAAATTCTTTGGTTTCTCCTTCTTCTCATTTTGCAAAAAATTTTAAAAATATTAAAGAAGTTTCGATTCGTTGGTCTATTCAGAAATTTGAAGAGGATCTGAAGGATTTATTGGCCATTGAACAACAGTCGACTAAGTATTTTAATCAGGTTGGTTTTTTTTTAGGAGGATAAGGATAATATTCTTTCCTTAGAAGCTCATAAACGAATTATCTTTTAGATCCATAGAATGTTTCTCTTCAGAAAATTCAGGCCTTGTCTCTTAGTTGTGGTGATGATAATACTTCTTTTTTTCATAAGTTTGCTAATATCAGGAAAAATATTAATTCCATATGGAAGATTAGCGATGACCATGGTAATACGATTGAAGGGTTTGAAAATATTACTGCAGTCAGGGTTAATCATTTTGAGACACTCTTTCAGGAGGACAATAATCTCTCATTACCTGGTATTATGAAGATTGCTCAAAATTTCCCCTCTACTATTTATGAAGAGGAAAATGTCTATCTTATGTCCTCTGTTACTATTAATTAACTTCAAGATGTTCTCTCCCTTTGTAAAAATGATAAAAGACCAGGTCTGGATGGGATTCTTGTTGAGGTTCATAGGGCTCTATTTGATGTTTTAGACATGGATTTACTTCATGCTATTGATGATACTATGGGTAGTGGTAAAATACCTGTTGTTTTTAATACTACTTTGATTGTTTTAATCCTTAAATCTGACTTTCCTAATTCCTTTGAGGATTTTAGGCCTATCTTTCTATGCAATTGTATCTATAAGATTACTGGCAAGGTTATTTCTACTCATATCAAGAAGGTTTTATGTAATTATTTCTCTAGGGATCAATTTAGGTTTCTTCCTGGGAGGTAGATTCATGATGTTGTGGGGGTTATTCAAGAAGGGTTGCATGCTATTTAGAGCAAGCATCTTAAGGCGATGGTTTTAAAAATTTATCTCTCTAAGGATTATGATACGATGAACTGACCTATCTACAGGTTAATCTTTCTCAAATGGGTTTTGTTGTACCCTTTATCTTCTGGGTGATGGGAGTTCTTTTCTCTGTTTCCTTTGCATTTCTTATTAATGTCGATGCTTCCTTTGTTTTATACCTACCTGTGGTCTTCAGCAAGGTTTCCCTTTAGCACCGTTGTTATTTCTTATTGTTGTCGAAGGTATTTGTAGAGCTATCCTTGTTGGTAGGGATCATGGGGATCTTAGTAAACTTTTTTTTGGAAATGGGATTTCTTTAACACACCTTCTCTTTGTTGGTGATATGTTTATGGTCAATGATGGCTCCGATAAGTCTTTATTGACTTTGAATGATGTTTTGAGTTGTTTCTGTAGGGGTTTTGGGATGTTGATTAATGATGATAAATCCACCCTACTTTATGCTGGTTTAGAAGTGTCTGATTTAAATAAGATCAAGAACATTTTTTTCTTTTTCCTTGGCTAAAAATTGAGATGGGCTTGAGGTAACTTGGATTTCATCTGAAACCTTGCATATATTTTATTAAGGATTGGGACTGGTTGGTTTCCAAAGTTAAGAACCGGATAAAGAAATGGAGCCACCATCTGCTGTCTAAAGGGGGGAAAGTTGGTTTTGGTTAAAACTGTTGTTGAGGCTATTGTTGTATATTGGATGAATTTTTGGATCCCTTTGGGTATCATTGAAAAGACCAAGAAAATATGATTTAAGTTCTTACGGTCTGTCAATCTTGATCATTCTGCTTTATCCTAGACTTCTTGGAATACTCTGGCTCGCCCAAAGTTTCTCAGTGGTTGGGGTTTAAAAATTCTTTTTTTTTTCTCAAAAGCTCTTGCAGATAAGAGTGCGTGGAATATTGTTCATGGATATGGTCTATGGGTACATATTTCTATTCAGAAATATATCTAGCCTTTGTCTTTGACTGATTGGATTCAAAACTCCTCAAAACAATGAAGGAATATTTCTATTTGTTGGAAAGCAGTTTTAATGTCTTTTGATTTAATTGGTGATGGTCTTGTTTGGAAGGTTGGTAATGGGGTTGTTATGAGTACTGTTTTTTATCCTTGGGTTGGATGTAAGTGGAGACATATTTTACCTCCACATTTGATTGATTGTTTACATCACCATGGTTTTTACTTTCTTAATGATATTGGTAATCCCGGTTCACCTATACTTCTGGATCAATGTTGTCTTTCTTCTGAAACTATTGGTTTAATGGATAGACAGGATTTTTTGACTTGGAATGGTTATATTGCTACTCTTAAGGCCATCAATATTAGGTTATCTTATGTTGTTGATGAGTTGGTTTGGATCCAGTCAAAATCTGGTAAATACTGTCCTAAAGTTGGTTATTCTCAATTGATCAAGGATGGGGCTGATGATGAGATTATTTTGTGGTGGAAAGTGGTCTGGAAATTTAAATTCCCACTTAAGTCTAAATTTTTTTACATGGGTTTTACTTTCTATTACATCCTTAACTTGGGATATCTTATGTAGAAAGGGTAGGGAAGGGCTTGGGAAATGCTACTTATGTAAGGAGGAAGGTGAGTCAAATGCTCATTTGGGGTTGGAATATTTTTATACTAAATGTGTATGATATGAAATTGAATCCAAGATTAATCTGGAAAATTTGTATTTTGGTGATACTGTGGAGCATTGTCTTAAGTCATGGTGCTCAAATGAGGAGTTGAAGGATATTAGATATGTTCCTTTAATTGTTCTTTGGTTTATCTGGAAGTCTAGAAATCAGAGTTGTTTCGAGGGTCATCTTCTTCTACCAATTCAAGTCTCCATACAAAGTTTGGGGGATCTGAGGTCTATTCCACAGCATCTCATTTTTATCAAAACCAGATTGATTATTGAGGAATCCATAGATAAATATTTTCCTTGGACTTATTTTGATGGATCTGCTCTTGGGGATCTGTGAACCTACAGAGCTAGTGGACTAATTTACTTTTCTGATGAGCACTTTGTCAGGTTTAAAGTTGGTCTTGGGTTTGGTACTAATAATTTTGTTGTGCTACTTGGTTTAAAACTGTTACTCGGGTTGGATTTGGATTTCTGGGCACCCACAAGAACCTACTACCCAAATATAATGCAATGGGAGCATGCAAGTAGAACAAAACAAGAATATGCACGCACCTCCTATATGCACACGCGCGCTCCCACTTCGACAGTAGCGAACTTCCATGCTAGATTGCCAGTGTGGACAATAGGAGCGTGCACATGCCCCTAATGACGCGCTCACGTGGCTATGTGCACATGCATATGTGGACGCGCACGCGTTTTTTACATGATCATACATAGGGAATATTTTTTAATTGGCCCGCACAACCATCTGACCATATCCAATGCTGATCCATCTATAAATATCCCTCTATTATGGAGAGAAATTCCTATGGCTTGGGGTACCACAACAGATAGCTTGACTCCATAAATCAATCCTTTCCTATATGAAAGAGAAACCAAATATCTAACACTAAAGGAACTCGATTCGTACCTTATTCTGAATGGTTGATGTAGATCCCCGTTGAGCTTTCCAACTCCAGCTTGAATTGATAAATTGCTTCCTCAACATTCAAGAAACAAGACAAGCATGCTATATATAATCATGTTATATCTACTATAGCATATATAATCAATAACATATAAGCATTTGAAATAATCCATGGATCAAATATTCTTTCAAATACACATTATTGGACAGGAAAAGATATTTCTATTAATATAAAATCAGAGATTACAATGAATACAACCTCTGTCGACACGTCTGCGAATCAGATAAACTGAGTCCCCCACTTGGGCCTCCACCACTTCAATCCTCCATCTCTCGATAGAAATCTCATAGCTCTTCAATGGGGTAATAAAAGGTCGAATTCGAGCGATCTCAAGACATATAGAAGGCCAGGAGACAAGTGAGTCAGATCCACATCAAGGAATACTCCAAAATAATTTGGAATTTTGCACACATCCCAATGTACATGGTTTTAGGGGTCAAACCCATGTATATACGTGAGAAAGTGGTTAAAAGTAATGTATAGCCAATTTTACATGTTTTTAGGGATGACCTTGGAAACATCAAAGGAACAAAAATGGTCCATGGGGTCTAAGGAGTCTGCAGAGAGATAGGGAAGGCCATAAAAATGTGATTCACCATGTGTGGTAAAATCAGCTATAACACCCTCCTTTAGATGATCATAGAAAATTTGAAAACAATGTTTCACATAATGCAGATTATGGCATCTGTCATCACTTATGTAAAAGTTTGTCTCCTTCTATATTATCCTATTGTTAATGCTTCTCTCAGGGCCATGCCTATATGTAATATGTACCATGATACTAACTTGGTTGAAATATTAGTATTGACTCTGAATTTGATTTTATGGCTGAAGGGTGTAGTTTTCTATAAAATCCATAATTGACAATATGGTTCCAATGGGAAAGTTGTCCTTGCATTTCCTGTATTTCTCATCCTTCCATCGTGCTACATGCACATGTTGAACATACTACTCGGTTTTCATGTAGAACTCCATCAAAAAATCACATACCCATTTATGTTGCCATGAAAACAAGGGTCGTATTAGAATGCGACCTTTAAAGAATGTATATGTAAAAATTGAACATGTAAGAGGGAAAACATGCAATAATAATTTGCACCTATGACTTCACCAATGCAATCTTTTTACTTTCCTTCGCACTATCTCATTGATAGGTTACACACTTGAAGCTTTGCATCTCCACATTCATATTACCAAATTGATTCTCATTGCTTCCATGAATGCAATGGATCAAAAGAGAAAACGCACTGCACCTAGAAAAATTCCCATATATACATAATTTTCCATAGTATTTATGTCCTTCATGAATTGGACACATGATGTTGACAATAAAATATCTCGATGCGTTCAGTGGTATTACGGATTCATTGCAGCCTTGCTCAAGGTTCGTATGCAAATCACAAAATATGTGTTTATAAATGTCATAAAAATATTCATATTCTACATGGTATCTACAACAGCATTTGTTTTGATCAATGCATATATGAACAAATGATGGTTTACATTTCTCAAAGGACATTTGGCCCAAATTCAATTGTGTGTGCTCATTCCTGAATCTCTCATAGAGTTCAGTCTGTGTTGTGTCAAGGAAGTGTTTGACGTGGGGTTCAGGTTCAGTAGAACCTTTTCTCAGCTTTAGCACATCTCTTTGATTATATGAAGCTCTCATATGATCATTCTAGAACTTTTTTACTAATCCCTTAACATCATCAATTAGCTTCATATCTCGACGAGGCAACCTACTGACAAAATCCCAACAATCTGTTCCTCCTGGAGTCTGCAGATTTTCTCTTATAACATAGTACTTCAAAACAATTTTTCTATTTAATTTAAGTATTTGAAAAGTGTGTGAAAGGAGGTGATGTTTCCGTGTGGATTTTCTTACAATTGATTCGGATAACACACGATGATCCGCACAAAGATATTTAGTATGGGACATCTTTCCAATCGCATTAAAAGCAAATTGGAGATTTCTAACAATATGATTGTTAGTCTCTGAACTTAGAACCATCTTTATGCCCAGAATTCTCCTAACAACAACTAAACAATTTGAATTTAACAAACATAGTAATGATTGAAATTTACCTGCATCTCCTGTGGATTCAAAATATTCCTTCATTAATTTGCTACATTGCCAACTGATAGTGCATTTGGGAAACTTATCTTCAAGACCTGACAGACAACTTTCATCCACATTGATATGTCTATGACTCATTTTTCTTGCAGTAGACAGGTGAGGTAGGGAAGGTGGACATAAGCTACGGATCCTAGGGCTTATTTTTTATGGTTCTTCATTCACATGTCGGTCCATATTGGGAGTGTGCTCGACATGGTTATGGTATTCTTGGAGATATTGAAAATTAATCATTTCTCCTAGGTCCAACGCTTCATACTCAATGTCTCTCAATATACCTATGTCTTCAAGAGCTTCAACATGGCTCATTGATGGATTTTTGGTTGGAGACTGTGTTGATGTTGGAACTTGAGTTGGATCCATTGGACGCAACCACTTCACCCATGGTTCTGAAGTAGAGGTTTTTATGTCATCAACTCTATTAGGATTAGTCGCAGTATTAGAGGAAATGTCTGGACCATGTCTCACTCTCTCCATCTCCAACTGGCCTTTTCTCTTACCTCATTTTCCTTTTCAATGGGCATATTTCTTCTAGTTTTTCTTGCCCTATTACTTGAGCTGCCCATCTCCAAAAGTTTCTTTATAAAAAGTATGAGGTCTACCCCTGCATAAGAAGCAACAAATAAGGTATTAGTTCCATTATACAAGAAACATGACTCATTCCAACATAATTAACTAAATTACAGATATGTTAGTATGGTAATTATTGGCATTGATACATAAACGCAGATTAAAGGTTTCTCTTTATGTTCAAACCAAAGTTTCATTTATATACTCTATTTGAGTCAAGTAAAGAGAGCCAAGTTTGCAAGTATTACAACTATAGGATTATGACTTCCTTTGTGTTAAAAAGGTATTGGAAGTCAAAAGAAGATGAGTGAAATATTCTTCATTTCCAACACCTTCGGACGAGATGACATTACACATAATATGCCACATTAGTTGTGAGGGAAGACACAATTTGGTGTTTGGATGTCTTGGGAATAAATTGAATAAATTACGCTCATTATGTTACAAGTTAAGTATTAAGAGAACAAATTGGCTAATTACACAATGAGGAGGTTGCAAATTCCTCGAAAAAAGGAGAAATCATTGAGGTAGAGGCATCCCTATCAAGCTCAAAGGCATGTTATGATAAATATAGCATGAAGAGGAGAACATGGACAAGTTAGTGAACTATTCAATATGGACCCTCTCCCATGATTGCTTCCAAGGTTTTTATACAAATTGAAGAGTCTCAATAGAGAAAGTCATCTATGCCATCCTTGTGGGAAATCAAAATATATTCATGTGAAAATGATTATTGGTCTACATTGTATACTTCATCTTGTATAGAGAATATGGAAAACTTGGTGAACTATTCAATATGGACCCTCTCCCATGATTACTTCAAATGTTTTTTTTTAAATTGAAGAGTATCAAGAGATAACTTCATCTATGCCATCATTGTGTGAAATCAAAATATATTCATGTGCAAATGTAAATTAGTTAACATTGCATACTTTATCTTGTATGGAGAATATGAGACTTGTTTAGATGTGAAGTTGGGATTTATTCTTGTGAAATTAAATGTTGTCTATGAGATAGATATTGTTGTAGGCATATCATAAAACATAAATCAATGAAATGATCTGAAAGCTTGTGAATTAAAACAATTATTTACAATTCACCATACCTATTCAAAATGATCTCTTCTTGCAATGAAAACTTGTAGTTTGAATCTTTCCACTAACTTCCAAGACCACTGAATATGTTTGTTAGAGTTCAAGAGTGAACTTCTATCCAATAGATCAAAGAGTGGTGATGGAGTGTGAGCCAAATTGTAGAGTTCCAGAGCACAAAATGTGCAAAAAACTATAGAAAACCCATGAAAATTGGTAGCAATCTTGGGAATCCAGATATCTATTTTTTTTAACTAGTAACTGGTGCACGCACACACACGCACAATTAGGCACGTCCATGCTTTTGCCTAACATTTATAGCATTTAATCACTAATTTTTATCTCATTTAATGACTAACGTTCTTCAACAATGACTTCGTATTCACATATGTTCGAGTATTTTTACAATATAGTATTCACCACTACTTTCATCTTAGGCCCATGAGTACCATTATGAGGTCTTAAGCTCATTTCCTATGGTGCTAATGGAGGGTAAGGGAGGCCTCCAACACTGACCATCATCACCATCATAATCATCATCATCATAATCATCATCATCATAGTCATCCTCATCATCCTCATCATTATTGTTCCTCATCACTGTCGTCATCATCATCATCATCACCATCATTATTCATCATCATCTTTCATCATCATCATCATCATCATCGCCATCATCGCCATCATCGTTCATCATCATCTTCATTGTCATCATCATCATCATCATCCTCATCATCATCATCATCATCCTCATCCTTATCATCATCACCATAGTCATGGTCATCATCATCATTCCATTAAAATTGATTAAAAATCAAATCAAAGCAAAGTTTCAACTAAACCTATCATCATCATCATCATCACCGCCATTGTTCATCATCATTGTCATCGTCATCAT
This sequence comes from Pseudotsuga menziesii, assembly GCA_001517045.1. NCBI lineage: Eukaryota > Viridiplantae > Streptophyta > Pinopsida > Pinales > Pinaceae > Pseudotsuga > Pseudotsuga menziesii. The sequence continues at coordinate 14,480 of LPNX010954138.1, forward strand.
CCTCATCCTCATCATCATCACCATCCTCATCCGCATCATCATCATCATCATCATCATCATAGCCATCATCCTCATCATCATCATCATCATCATCATCATCAACCTCATCATCATCATCATTATTCATCATAATCGTCATGGTCATCATCATCATTCCTTTGAAAATTCTTGAAAATAAAATCAAAGCAAAATTTCAACTGAACCTATCATCATCATCATCATCGTCATCCTCATCATCGTCATCGTAATCGTCATCACCACCATCATTGTTCATCATCATTGTCATCATCCTCATCATCATAATCATCATCATAATCATTGTCATCATAGTCATACTACTCATGATCATCCTCATCCTCATCATCATCATCATCATCATCATCATCGTCATCGTCATCGTCATTGTCATCATCGTCCTCACCATCATTGTTCATCATCATAGTCATCATCATCCTCATCATCATCATCATCATCGTCATCAACATCATCATCCTCATCATCATCATCATCATCATCATAGTCATAGTCATAGTCATCATCATCAGCATCATCATCCTCATCCTCATCATCATCATCATCATCCCCATCATTGTTCATCATCATCATCATCTCTATCATCATCGTTGTCCTCCTCCTCCTCCTCATAATCATTATTATCATCATCATCATAGTCATCATCCCCATCATCATCATGTCATCATCCTCCTCCCCATCATCATCATCATTCCATTGCAAATGCTTGAAAATAAAATCAAAGCAAAGTTTCAACTAAACCTATCATCATCATCATCATCATTGTTCCTCATCATCATCGTCTTCATCATCATCCTAATCCTCATCCTCATCATCATCGTCATCATCACCATCATCACCATCATTGCTCATCATCATTGTCATCGTCATCATCATAATCATGATCCTCATCATCATCATTTTCATCATCTGCATCATCATCATCACCAACATTGTTCATCATCGTCATCATCATCATCATCATCCTCATCATCTTCATCATCACCATCACCATCATTGTTTATCATCATCATCATCATTGCCATCGCCATCATTCTTCATCATCATCATCATCATCATCATTGCCATCATCATCATCATCATCATCATCATCATAGTCATCATCCTCATCATCATCATTGTCATCATTCTCCTCGTCATCATCATCATTGTTCATCATCATCATTCCATTGCAAATGCTTGAAAAAAAAATCAAAGTAAAGTTTTAAGTAAACCTGTCATCATCATCATCATTGTTCCTCATCGTCGTCATCATCATCATCCTCTTCCTCATCATCATCATCATCATTATCACCATCATTGTTCATCATCATTGTTATTGTCATTATCATCATCATCATCATCATAGTCATTATCCTCATCATCATCATTGAAATCATCTTTATCATCATCATCACCATCATCACCATCATCATCATCATCATTGTTCCTCATCATTGTCATCATCATCATCACCATCATTTTCATCATCATATTCATCATCATAGTCATAATAATCATCCTCCTCATCATCATCGTCGTCGTCATCATCATCATCATCATTTTAGTCATCATCATTATCATCATAATCATCGTCATCATCATCATAATCATTTCCATCATAGTCATAGTCATTGTTATCCTCCTCCTCATCATCATCATCATCATCGTCACCATCATTGTTCATCATCATCATCATCATAGTCATTATCCTCATTGTCATCATCCTTATCATCATCATTGTTCATCACCATCATTCCATTGCAAATGCTTCAAAATAAAATCAAAGAAAAGTTTCAACTAAACCTATCCTCATCCTCCTTAGCATCATCATCATTTTTCATCATCATCGTCATGGTCATCATCATCATTCCATTGAAAATTCTTGAAAATAAAATCAAAGCAAAGTTTCAACTTAACCTATCATCATCATCATCATCATCATCATCATAGTCATCGTCCTCATCATTGTCATTATCATCATCCTCATCGTCATCATCACCATCATCGTCATCATCATCATCATCATCACCATCATTGTTCATCATCATCGTCATCACCATCATCATCATCATCATTGTCATCATCCTCCTCATCATCATCATTGTTCATCATCATCATTCCACTGCAAATGCTTGAAAATAAAATCAAAACAAAGTTTTTACTTAACAAATGCGCACACACATCTTTAATGCTTGCGCACAAAGTAGCGCAATCGCGTTTCTAGTGTGTGTGCATTGTGTTTTGAACTACGCACACGCGTGATTTAAAATTAGAATTTTTGCGGACACCTTTTTTCCAACCTACATTGTGGTTGACTTGGCTGCTTTGGTTTTAGGTTCAAGTTTCCAAACCAAGTGGTTTGGATTGTCTTATGACATAAAACATGTTTTGTACCACTTCTCCTATTTCGTGCATGATTTTGCATATGCCATGCTTGTCCACTGCTAATAAAAATTCACACACTTGTGTAACTCTATCTGTAGATTCTGAATATGTATTTTTTATTTAAATCTATTATCTTTTTATATATTTTTATTTAATTTTAAATGGACTAAGGTCAATCTAACACAAAAGATAGGCTATTTCCTTCGGCTATAACTTTTGATTGGCTCACCTATTTAGAAAACGGAAAAGAACTTGCACAAGAAGACATAAAGACCTACATTCTAAAAAAAATATCATTCATTGACTATGTTAAGATCAAGATGTGGTGGACCAACGCTTCACCTTGTCATTTTAGGGCGTCACTAACTTCCTTAATTTGAAAAAAACAAATATAACATAAATAAATATGGAAAAATAATGCTGCGCTAGAAACACCTGTTATCTGTAACTCTATATAATTTTTTCCCAAAATTCCACCATTTGCATATCAAATGAGTGGACCAACGCAATCATATTCATTATTGTTTTGGAAAAAAATAACATACCAACCTTAGAAGAACCTTGTTTTTTGGTATTTATACTCAGTTTCCATAAATAAAAGTTATTATATATTCTAGAAGG
>LPNX010954138.1:21916-50600 GCA_001517045.1 Pseudotsuga menziesii
TAAATAGCCATGTTCATAAATATATTCCTTGTTAATTTGGTTAATAATTTCGGAGCCACCAAATATAGAACCACATTGACTCCACAAATTTTGGATAGCTTTCATACTATGAAAAGGGATACCAAGCAATTTTCAAGTCACGATGCCTTTAAATATTCTAAAAGTGTGTCGCGAAACTACAACTACAATCTCATATAGCTTGATGGATCATAAATATTTCAAATCTTTCACTCTTGGAAATCATTCTTTTGGTAGTTGACATTTGTATTGAATTGATAGTGATTCAGTTAATGATATTGGACTCAGCTTGTGCAAGTTATTTACAACAAAATGACTGTCAAGCTCATTTCAGGCTTGGATTTTCTGGTTTCAAATTTCAAATGAAATACTTTTCTTGTTTTATTGTGTTTACCTCGATTTGTTTTTTGGAATCGGTTGTTTTATTAATTCAGATAAGTATAGATGTTTCAGATAATTACCTTCTTAATTAAAATTGGTGGTTGCATGGTAGAATAATCCAAAATTGGGAATTTTCTTCCATTTGGATGCAAATTTTTCCCAAATTTGACCCAGGACAGATTCTATAACCAAGATTTAAAAAATCCATGCCTCTATGTAATAAAAAGGCCTACTTAAATAAATGAAAAGAATGGAGACAATTTTACATACAATACTAGCACATATACATTATTAGCCTAATGATATATATGATTCGTGTTCTCAAGGGATGATCTGACATCTGATAACAGATCATGCTTCTCTTTCTGTATGGAATTGGTTTCTGTTCACCGTCTCAATTCTCGCCCTTCAAATTTCCTGCAATTTCTACTACTGATGCATCAAGCATTTTCTAATCCTCTCTAGATCTTTTCTCCACAGAGAAAATCAATTTTTAGCTCTCCTGAAGATGACCAAGAGGAAGCAATAGTAGTGATTAAGTTGTGTAGACTTGCTTTGCTTTTATATTGAGTACGTTTCGTGGGTACAAATGTCCCTGGTCCTGCAGGTGACCAACAATTTTTTGTTGTAGTACGCCATGCCAATGTCCATATCCACTTCTCCCTTCAAATCCCCATTTTCAACAACATCTCTATGGACTTGAAATGTATCTCCTCCATACCTACTCCATTTTCATCAATCTCTAGTCTAATCTAATCTACTGGAATGTTGAAAGTTCTTTAAATAAATTATGGGTCGCTGAAAACTAAGAAAACATTGAATGCAATGCGTTTAACTGGATCAAGTCTAGTTCATTTTCTTTTGCTCTACACCCCTGGGGAATGTGTTTAATATATACACTCTATTATTGGGCATCATATTTTATTTGAAGTTATTGGAATGTACACTGAAAAATCATTTGGCATGACTGTCCAGCCAACAACCTTTCCTAATTGGTTGAAAAATAACAATAGCTCACACTTTCTCAAGCGGAAATTTTTGAAATTTTGAGTGACTTGTGGATTTTAGTTTTTTAAAATTCAACTGTTTTTATAACATAGATAATATCAAGGAAATGTTATTTTTTTCATGGCAAAACATAGGTGAGTACAAAATATAAGTACACTTTTATCATATGATAGTAGTATATGATAGTAGTAGTGTATTTTCTAAGATTATATATAATACTAGTTAATATATATAAAGCTAGTTTTCTTTATGAAAAAAAAAGTTGTTTTTTATAAAGTTGGTTTTCTTTATTAAAAAAAAATGGTTAATAGGTTTTTTTTTTAAGACCTTTATAAGTTAGTTAAAAATACTACCATTTAGCTACTCTAAAATTTATTTACTATTTTTTTATATTGTTCTATGAACAATATGTTTGCTTTATTTAAAATTTGAAGTATCAAGAAGGTAACTACTTTTTTTTACTAGTGTGCATTTCTTTGTTAATAACATTTTATTATAATTATTAATGTTTTTTCTTTTTTTTTTCCAAGAGAAAAAAGCGTAATTTCATTCATCATTTGAGATCAAAATTACATTCTGTAGGTTCACCGTTTTAGTGAATTATCCAAGTCCTATAAAAATAGGTTCCTTTGATGAGACTTTTACGTCTGCTTTCAAAATGCAAAGAGTTAAACATTTCTATTTTTCAAAAATAATTAGTTCTGTCCCATCGGACTATATAGCTGATTACAATTTCTGCTGATTACAGTCTATGGTAATATTCAAAACTCTGCCCGTCCCTTTCTTCTTTTACATTCCAAGTGCCCAGTTCCATTTGCAGCCCTTCTTTGGAAGCCTGGTCCAATTTTTGGTTGTTTTCCCTATACACATGCCGGCAGGAGAAGGAGTCAAATGATTGTGTGATAGTTTGAATATGATGAAGAATATTTGTGAGTCTAACATTTTTGCAAGCTTTTGTTTGATTGGTCCAGTTGATAACGTTCATAGAATCCCCAAATACTGTCAACCTCTTTATGCCTTTCTCAACAGCAAAAATAAGAAGGAGTTTTAGGCTCAGAATCTCTGCAAAGTTATTCGTACCCATACCCAGGCCCATGGTGAGTGTAAACAAATGAGAATCAGACAAGTATAATATAGCCCCCCCTCCGCATACCTCATTTTGAGCTGCTTCGTTAAAGAACCCCCAAGGGTAAGTTTTGTCCAATTCAAGATCCATATTCCTGCGTTGGTTTGCAGCTCTAACATGTTCCGGAAGTGATTTATATAAACCAATAGTTTGTGCACTAGTTATTTCGGGAACAAAAACTTTTTCCTAGAAGATAGCCCTGTTCCTTGCTAGCCAAATCCCCCAGATAATTAATAAAGGTAAGGATTTCAATTTTTTAATAGAGACTTGTCTCCACCAACTTTCCCACGCACTATTCACAGAGATGCATTCCCATCTATAACCCGGTCCTACCAGTCTCATGCAATTTTTCCATATAGCAATCGAAAAAGGGCAAGAGATGAAAAGATGATGAATCGATTCCAGTTCCTTCTTGCATAAAACACACCGGCCAGGAACTTGAAAATTTCTCTTCTGTAAATTGTCCTAGGTCGGAGCCCTATTCTTTAAGACACACCACATAAATAGTCTTGTTTTTGAGGGGCACTTTAACTTCCATAAATATCTCCACCACCAAATATCCTCCCTTACCCCAGCCTCTGTACTTAATGTTAAATAACCCACCTTTGGAGTATAAACCCCTCCCGGATCAGAGTCCCAAATCATGACATCCTCCTGATCTAAGATCTGTATGTGTGCCAATTGTAGTCCTCTGATATAGTTTCCAAGAAGAGCGGCTTCTGGTTCTCCCAGCCCCAGCATATTAGCACTTTTCCAGTGTTGTATCCAAGGATCTTCTAGTCTCTGGTCAGCCAACTAGTTTAATGTAGTGATTCCCCTTAATGCTAAAGCATTGATAACTTCATCCGAAAGAATGTGAAATTGTTCACTCCCAAGCCACGGGTCCTTTCCCACTTGTACCTTTTCTCTGTTACCCACATCCCAGGTCATATTCGTCTCTATAAGTGAAAAATATTTCACAACAGCCTTCCAGATAACCAATCCCCCTGCATGTGACTTCCTAGGCCTCCTAATCCAATCCTCAATACTCTCATGAGGAAATTATTTCTGTTTGATAACATGAGTCCATAGATTGGTAGTCTTGATCAATCTCCATCCTCCTTTTGCAGCCAGCTCTTGAGCGAACATAAAAATGTTTTTAAGGCCCCATCTCCCAAGCCCCTTGGGGATAGCTATCCTCTTCCAGCTTACCCAGGGTGTCACTTGTTCTTCCTTCTTACCACTCCAAAGAAATCTGAAGCATATCCTCCTTATTTGTTCTAGGATCCCTTTTGGAATCCAAGATAGAGACATCTAATAAACAGGTATGGCTTCCAAAACAGCCTTAACCAATACTAGCCTCCCAGCTCTCAACAGCCACCTATGGCTCCATATTTGTAATATTTTCTCCACCTTGCCTATTAGCCATCTCCAGTCCTTTTTCAAGTATAGGTTATCCTTTAAAGAGAACCCCAGATATTTAAGGCCCGAATCGAGGCTCGTGGTGTTAAAAGGAAAATTTTCGATGAGTTCGTGCTCTTCTTCCGGACGCAGCAGGTGTGTAGTTAGGGTTGAATTTTCTACATTTATATCCATTCCCGTTTCTTTTGAGAAGAGGTCCAGAATCTCCTTCAAAACCCTAGTATCCCTTCTATCTCCAAAACAAAAAATCAGGACATCGTCCACAAATAGGAGATGTGTGATAGCTAACTAATCACCAATACAGATTCCAGAGAAACGACCCATCCTCTTTGCCTCGATTAAAGCCCTGCTTAACCCTTCGACCACCAGCAAAAGGAGCAAGGGGAATAGTGGGCAGCCTTGACGCAGTCCCCTTTCAGCATGGAAAAAAGGAGAGGCCGCCCCATTTATTAACACAGAGAAGGAAAAATTAGTTATACAAGACATGATCCATCTAATGAAATTTATACCAAACCCTAGATGAGTTAGTAGCAAATGAAGATAAATCCAACTCACCTTATCGTATGCCTTAGAAAGATCGATTTTCAAGATGTCCCCTTTAATACTCCTGCTCTTTAAACTATGCATCCCTTCCTGTGCCACCCCTATGGCCTCATGGATTTGTCGGCCTTCCAAAAACCCAAATTGTTCATCTGAAATATTCTCAGATAAAATAGCTTTTAATATGCGAGCAATCACTTTCGAAACAATCTTATAGATACAATTGCATAAAGAGATGGGCCTAAAATCATTGAGGGAAACTGGATTGTCCATTTTTGGAATGAGGGCCATGAAGGTAGAGTTGAAACCGGCTGGAAATATTCCAGAGATTCGAGTAGCTTCTACCACCTGTAAAAGATCCAAACCCAAAACCTCGTAAAGTTCCAGGAAGAATTCAATCGACCACCCATCCGGGCCAGGGCTTTTGTCTTTTTGAAAACTTCCCAGTACTACCTTTAATTCTTCTTCGGTCACTGGGCTCATCAAACTTCTATTGTCCTCCTCCTCGGCAAACCTTGGGAACATCTGAGCAACCCTGATAACTTCAGCAATGGAAGCCTGTGCTGGTGCCCGAAATAATGCTGCAAAGTGGTTCACCCCACATCTAGCTTTCCCTTCAAAATCAAAATGTTCTAGTCTAGCTTCATCTTTCAGGCACCAAATAGTATTAACGGCCTTTCTTCCCCTGGCATATGCATGAAAGAATTTGGTATTCTCATCTCCACACTCTAGCCATATCGCTTGACTCTTGAGTCTCCAGGCTTCCTCCCTATCCATCAAAATAGTGTTCCTTCTTCCTTCCAACCTGATCAGAGCTTCTTTTAATTCCAAAGTCAGTAAACCCCCTCCCTCCCCTTCATAGAGATGTACGAGTTCCTCCTCAACTTGATTCAATTCTGCTTCCTCCCTCCTTCTTTTGTCAATAGCCCAATCCTTGACTGCCCCTTTTAATCTTTGAATATTTTCAGCAAATTGAAAGGCCGTTGTGCGATCATGATTCTCATCAGCAGGCCTTGAATTATCCAGGAAGAGATTTTTGAAAGATTCATCTTGTAACCAAGTTTTGTTAAACTTCATAGGTATGGGCGTATTGTTATGCCCTTTTTTAATCTCAAAGAAAATAGGGAAATGATCAGAATTACCCCCACTTCCAACCCATTGTCTGACTAGAAAAAACCTGTCCACCAACTGTTCAGCCACCAGAAACCTATCCAATCTTTTCGCCACCCTAGCTTCTCCACCCCTGTTATTCCACCAAGTAGGCTTCAACTTGATAGGCTCTAAATCCAAAAGGTTTTTTTCAACCAGCCTCTGAAGAAAAAACCCTGCCTATGGATCCGTCTGGGCTCGAGGACCCCAAATTTCATTCTGACCCAATGTAAAGTTTAGATCTCCCCCCACCACAACCGAGTCTCCTTCAAGGAAAGGATCCTAAAGGAGAGAATCGCAAAAAGTAATTCGACTCACATAAGGCCCATAAACATTAATTACAGAAATACTGGTGCCCAAATCCACTGACAAGAGTTTAGCTCCCAGAACTGATTCCATCCCCCAAGAGTTTAAAAGCTTGGTTGCACATAACTTCCATCCCACGGCCAACCCCCCAGAACGACCCCTAATATCCAGAGTCACAAAGGACCAACCTGCCAGCCAGCTCTCCAGCCTTTCCTTTATGATATCCCCTAAACCTAAAGTCTCTTGTAGTAAAATCACATCAGGGTGTTCAAGAGTAATCACCCTTTTGAAGGTTGATTTCTTTTTGGGCCCAGCCAGACCCCGGCAATTAAGGGACATAATCTTCATGTCCTGACGTTCTTCTGGGCATCCACACTCTAAGTTCACTCTCAATAGTGAGTTGTTTCCCTTCCCGAAGATCATTCTTGGCCCTCGACTGGGCCTTAGAAAAATTCAAAATTCTTCCCCTGCCCTTCTTCACCGGCAGTGGATCCTTCCCTAAACCCCCCCCAGGCTTCTTTTTGTAAGAATGAAGGAAGTACCCTGAGTCTGAAGTCTTAGGGGATGAGTTACCAAGATCCTCAACCCCCTTCCTAGGATCTGGATCAATCAAGATCAAGGGCTCTTCTATCATGAGGGGGTTATCAACGTGTGGTTCTAGTAGAGGTTCTGTGAAATCATTCACTAGGGTAGTTGAGACCCCAGGCCAGTTAGCTACCGAGGGCAACAAACCATACTCTGGAGGACCCGAAATTGTCAAATTTTTTAACCCCTCCACCCAGTCCAGACCAACCAAAGTACACTGATGCAATAATAAATTTATAGAGGGAGAGAGGGAAAAAGTAGAGATACCCGAGATAGTAGGCCCCGAAGGAACATCTTCTTCCATAGGTGCTATAAACACATCCTTGACTGCAGGAACCGGTGGAGTGACAAAGTGGCCCTCTGGTTCCCCCTCAGAATCATGGCTAAAAAGATCAGAGTCCTCTGATACCTTCTCACTTCCTGATTCTTTTGTCACTGGCGAAGGATCTGTAGTCTCTAGTTCAATTGGATCTCCCTCTGAACCCACCTTATGTGCTTTTCTCTTCTCACCATTTATTGTGCGTAGCGGAAGGCGACATTCCGAGACCGTATGTTCATAGGCATGGCACCTCCTGCACCGAAAAGGCACATTTTCATAATCCAGCATCTGTGAAATGATTTCAGGCCCCCAATCCAAATTTATGGTCTCAGGCAGACCCTCCCGAATGTTCATCTCAACCAACATGCGTGCCACTTGTTTGTAATGAGTTTCCAGATAAGAGAGGTCCACCTCCAAAAAAGTTCCCAAAATACCACCAATCTTTCGGAAATGAAGAGGATCCCAGAAGTGAAGGGGCAGCCCAGGAAGCCGAACCCAAATAGGAATCTTGTCAACTCTCTCCCGGCTAGCATCGAAAAGGGGATGCCATGGCTTCAGTAAAACCGGTGTATGGTTCAAATGCCAATTTTTGTTCAGGATCAATCTCAAATCAGCCTCTGATTTAAACACCACCGCAAAACATCCACGCAACAACATATCTACCTATGGAACGTACCCCAACATCTCTCGCCAGTGATCACCCACCCAATCCACCACCGTTTTACGAGAAAAGTTCCTGCCCATAACCTTTCCCACAACCGTCATCTGTGACATTTCTAAAACCCTATCCCAAGCAATATCTTCTCCAACAGCATAGCATCCCGCTGCCCTGGATTTTACCCAGCTCCTCTTGCGCCTCTTAGCTTGTCCTCTGGTGATCACTTCCCCTGTCTTGACCTCTGTAGTCCCTTTCAACGGTCCTGAAACAGAAGTAGGGCTCGCACATCCCCGTGCTCCAATAAACCCAATGGCACCCTCGAGACCACCTCAGATGCTCCTCCCCCCTCCCCACAAGCTTGTTCCACCTGCCTAGCCACCCCGACTTCCGCTACTCGGTCAAATCCACTCACAGCTTCAAAACCCCCCTCCAAACCGGCCACCGAAAACCCTAGATTCTGGGAAAAGAAGTCCCCAGCTTCCCTCCAAATAGCACATCCCAACAGGTCCACCTGTTGCCCTTCGCAAGCCCCAGAACCATCCAGCAAAGGTCTTTGCGAGGAAAAAGTGAGAAAATCAGATGGCGAAAAATCTGAAACCGATTTCACCACCCCTAAACCGGTAAAACCAGTTGCTTCTGGCCCCATCCCCGAGGGATCCTCCAGGTCCGCCAGCAAACTTCCAGCTGGCACCCCCCATACATCCTCAACCTCCAGGTGGTCACTGGAATAATCAATTAAATCTAGGCCTTCCATCGCTTCCACAACCGCCAGGCTAGAACCAAACCTAACAAAATAAACCGCTCTGCTGCAAACCCAAACTGAGCTGACAAAAAACCCTACCTTGAAAACCTGAAAACTGTAGCTCAAAAAGAACAGCCGTGGGGAGTAAGAAAGGAAGTATTAAACCATTACTATAATAATGATGGTGACAGGGGCGGTACGATCAAAGTGACCCACCCCCCTGCCAAGTCTGGTCGCCCTGGTCAGCCGTACTCCTCCATCTTAGCCCGCCTCTCTAAACGCTCCTCTCTTAACCAAAACATAGAACCGGGTACTCGCTACTAACTTTCTTTTTATAGTCAAGAACCAAGCTCACTCCTTCAATACAACTATCGCCACACTATGTTTAGTGAAAAGCACTCATAGGGTCAAATCATCAGCAGGAGAGACGAGTACGATACTAGGGTAATGGTGCTGAAGAGTATCACACAGATTCGATTCAGAAATTACTTTAATCTCTTAAACATTGAAGGAATGACTCTGGCAAGGAAGCATACACTCAATGGAGTGACAGTAAGCCATGCAACCGTGACCCTGTGGCCGCTCACTCCACAACTCTAAAAAACTAATGTTTTTTCTTATGAATAACATACTTTTATATATTTATACTTAGAAAAACCTTAATGAAAAAACTTGGTATCAATATTTGGTGTTTCAACTATTTTTTAAAATTAATATATATCCCTCATTTTACAAATATTTTAACAATAAATTTGTCAATATTTAATATTTATGTTAAAGTTGTGTTTTTAATATATAGACCTATTGAAAATGACTAAATCTTCAATGAGGCCATCAACCTCATGTTTGGTCTCTTCATTTAATATAAATAGTTTTTTTGAGTTATTTTGGATCAATTTATAATTTTGATTTTTTACAAACATATTTGAAATGTTTTAGTGACTTTAGTAGCCATTTTAATCCACACTTCATGTTTCTCATATTTAGAAGAAGTATCTAACCACTTAGAAAATATTGATAGAGATTTTATATAGGTTCTACTATATAATTATCCTTATGTAGCAAATGAATGGATTTGTAACTCACTAAATCAGTAACTCTAATATCGAGGGAAGTTTTAATGGAGTAGCTGTAGTGCAGTGGAATCAAGGGAATTGACATGTTATCTGGTATTTGCATGCCCTACAGCTTTAACATCAACAACTGATAGAGGATCTCCAACTATTACAGATTCTTATTTACATTAGTTACTATAGACTCCACCACTAAATACTCTCTCCCGAACCGAAAAAGAAAGTTACATAGACTCGAAAAAATGCATCGATCGATTCATTTCCTGTCTACAATACCGATCAAACGATCTCACTAGCTATGGGAAACTAACTATTCAATTCATTTGTTTTTGTAATAATCATTCCTTAAAGTTCGTTTTCATATTAATATGTTACCTCGATAATGGACTTTATTTTTCGGGGTTTTCTCTCCCTTAATTGGTGACCGAGTGCACTCCCATTAGTGCTTTTCTTCCCAAGTTTTTCCACGAAAAATATTGTTATCTAATTTGACTTGATTGTTTTATATAATATTATAAAAATGTTATCCAATATTTTAAATAGGGTTATGGGAAATTTATGAACGTGAAAACAAATATAAATTTTAATTTCTTGTTTTCCTCACTAGAAAAATTTATATTTGTATGAAAATTGGTTTTGATTAAATTATATACATATTGGATATAATGATTAGTCGTGAAAGTATTGCAAGAATATGGTCTGATAATGGATTTCTCATTGGCATTTACAAATTTTTCATATAACCTTAAAATTTGGAAAAACAATATTATTATGATATGTTTCTTTCCCATTCTAAAACTTTCATTTCTAAGTTGTTCGAAGTTCTATTGCATTTATTGCAATCAACAAGAATTTAACTAGTGTCTAATTTACTCTAGGCATGGTATGAATTTAGGCAGGGCATTTTGTTCGATGCATCTCTGTGTTCAGAAACTTCATTGTATTGTTCTTTGCTTATGCATATGATTGTGTTCACAATTGGGAGGGTGGTTTGTTGTTCCTGCTATTCGATTGTCCTTGTCAATCTAGGTTGTTTGAATCTCCATCGAGAGACCATCGACCTTGTTTTCTTAAGCTTGGTATTTGTTTGAATCTCTGTTGAGGGACCATCGAACTTATTTGATGGGCTTTGTTTGAGCTCAGCCTACTACAAAAGAGGTAAGACACTAACCAAGGTTTTACTTAATTTGTCAAAAAAAATGGTGGCATCTAAACTTAGTGTGAACATCCAAACTTAAACATGTGCTTTTTTTTATTGCATTTGCATTTTTCTTTGATGTTTTTGTTTTTACTGCATTTGCATTTTTCTTTGGTGTTGCATCTATTTACTTAGGTTTGTATTAAGTCATTTACATTTATTTTTAGCAATTTTTTATATCCTCATGCAATTACCTAGTCAGGGACATTGCCACTTCGTAGCTCTTGTTTTATTATGTTTTATTGCATTCATTATAATTTAAAGAGATAAATTCTTTATTTAGAATCTTGAAAACTAGGTTTCTTGCTAACCATATTCAATTCTACAAGTATGGAAAAAAAAATATAACTAATAAACATAAATAAATATATCTCATTTGAATGAGGAAATAAGTTATTTAGATGTGCAATTAAATTTTATTTATTTATTATATTTGCCTATAACATAATATATTGTAATAAATATAATATATTGGTTATTATATTATATTGTATTTTTTAACTTGTTTTTTCTTAATTAATTAATTTATATAAGTTATTTTTATATAAACTAATTTAAATAATAATTTTTAAAATTAATTAATTTACATAAGTTATTTTCATATAAACTAATTTAAATAATAATTTTTATGTAGTAAATTTTTAATTTTAGTTGCATTTCTTAATAAAATTTAGATGATAATTTATTTATTTTTTATAATGTTTAAGTTAAAATTAAGATACGACGATCTAAAATAATTTATATTTTAATTTAACAAAAGATAAAAACTAAACCATTTTTAATATAAGTTCACTAAATGATAAAACCATACTATACAATTATCACTATGAAAATTAAAACTAGATGTATATTAAAAGAATTTGGTGAAATTAAAATACTATTTTTATTTAAATATTATTTTTAATTAAAATATTTTTTTATTAAACCACTAAATTGTGGCTAAAATACTATTTTAATTAGAATTAATATTTAATTTTATTTAATATTTATTTATCAATTTATAAATATGTAATTAAAATATTATTTTCATTTAAATATTTATTTTTATTTACTCATTACTTTTTAATGGATTTGTTAGATTTTGTAGGCCATTAATTTAATGGATTTCTTAATATTTCAAATCTACAGGTTATTTTGGAGGCATACATTCTTTATTCTTCCCTTCTCATGTATTGCATTCTTTATTCATACCTCTTTAATCTTCCTTCTCAGGTATAACGTTATGATTCTTATTACATTCTTTATTCTTCCTTCTCAGTATAACGTTATGATTCTCCTTCCCTGCAATAATTTCTATCTTTAGAATAGTATCTCAGCCTATTATATCTCAATAGTGCAGAAGGAAAATTATTGGAAATGCCTGGTATATCTGAGAAGAGGTAATAGAATTCATCCTTTTTTTTCAATGCCTACCTCTATCTCTAGAAATGCAACACCGTTCTAGTATGCCAGCCAGTCACTCTAAAATGCAACGCCGCACTGCTCCTGTATGCAATAACTCTCCTTCTTTGGTGTTGCATCTAATTATCCTTAATCGATTGGCTAAACACATACAGACTACAGAGGTTAATGTGGCCAAGTCGCTTAATTTCTGTATTTAATGGAGTTTCTGCTAGTCCAAACAGTTTCGGTGCGATTTATTTTAATATAGCATCATTCATAGTTATTATGTATCTAGTAATTAAAATTTCGTGACCATTTTAATGTTTAGGATTTTTGGATCTTCAATCTGTTTGCCGATTGAAAGCGAATTTTATATATTGAGTCTTGATATAGTGAGTATTGAGTAGGCTTTAAATTTTAGTTTTATTTTTTTCCAATCAATATGAACCTTCATTATTTCAGTTTTTTTTTAGTTTTTTTTCATATTAGAAAAAAACTTATATATAAATAGATAAATTAACAAATATCTAGTACAAACCAACATCTATCTATGATAAATATAGGCTACAACAGTACACATGATTGGTCAGCCAATAGTCAAAACTAGCCAATCAACAATACAAATTAAACAAAAAAATGGTGTTTCAAGGTCATACATAAGTCAAAATTAGACGCTGAAAAATTCAATATATAACATATAATATAAATGATCGAGAAAAAGGAAAAGGATCTAGATTCAATATATATCATAAAATATAAATGATCCAAACAGATAAATGATCGAAAATAAAAGAATATATATATCAATAAAAGAAAACCTGCAAGAATTCAATATAAAAATTTGCAAATAATAAATAAATATTGTGCGAGAGAGTTGCCCATGCTTTTTTCCAAAGAAAAAAGTTGTAAATATTTTATTCACTTTCAGCAGATGGCCCTCAAAGTCCATTATACAAAAATCCAACTATGAAGTTGTCATTACATAACAATATTTGCCTCAGGAGGAGCACAAAAACCATTACCATATCCATAACGGATCCAACTGTAGAGTTGTCATTACATAGAAAATATCCTCATAAAGAACATAACATTCACCGAAAATTTTCAGTAGAAAAGATATCAAAATGCCATGCAAACAATTAAGTCTGATCTTAGCAGATTGTTTTCATCATTCATGATCATTCAGGTCAGATCAACTGTGAATCAAAGTGATCAGCCCACTTGTAAAGCTCTTAAGTATGTTGCTTGAAATCACCAAAAAAAATGCAAAAAAAAATGCATAATATTTTCATCCAAGGCATCATGTCTCAAGGGTGGAGCAAAATCAAATAATCAGCCATGCTATGTCACCTATAAAGTTAATAGGTCACTAATAAAGTTAATAGGCAGATAAACAACCATTTATTGTAAAGATGCATATTATAGACTTTGGAATTTAATTAAGCAGATAAACATCATAAGTAGTTTAATTACTAGATCCAAATAATCCGAGGGCATTGAATTAAAGTCTATAATCTAGATCCAAATAATCCGAGGGAATTGAATTAAAGTCTAGCCTCCATGAGATAGCCTGCCTGTATTCATATAGTCTAATCATAATCTTTGAGATTTTCAGTACAGGATAGAATAGGCTTAGTGGATTATGATACTGTAAGAATAAGACTGGCCAAACTCGGGAGTAATGGAAATCTATGAAAATGGCAGCATTCAATATGAAATAGCAATGGCAATCAATGCACGTTGTACCGTCAATGATACTGATATACACTACTTTAAAGAAAGAGATCAAACTTTCAACATTGTCCACAAATCCTCAGAAAAATGCATGTTCGTTACATTATAATAATAAAAAAATGATTGCAAGAATAAGACTCGCTGAACTCGGGAGTAATGGCAATCTATGAAAATGGCAGCATTCAATATGGAATAGCAATGGCAATCAATGCACGCTGTACCGCCAATGATACTGATATGCACTACTTTAAAAAAAGAGATCAAACTTTCAACATTTTCCACAAATCCTCAGAAAAATGCATGTTCGTTACATTATAATAACAAGAGCCACAAGGTGGCAATGTCTCCGCCATTGCTAATATCTATTGCAAAAAATGCATTTTCTATTGTAAGGTGCATTACCTCATTTCTCATATGATCAACAAGAAGAAGTGAACATAGTAATTCTCATTGAATTTTATCATCAATATTGAATTGAGCAAAAAAGATTAATTTAAATGCCATATAATATCTAAGTTTGAGGACTTACAATAAGTGATAAATGTTAGCAATCTAACTACAACAAAGTAGGTTACTTGTGCATGAGTTATTGTACACAATCATGTCATTTTTAAATCGTTTTTATAGGATTGGAATTGTTGGAATTTGATATATATATCTTGTTGGGATAATCCAAGTAATGGACTATTTGAAACATAATTGAACAATGAAAAATTAAAACATAGTAGAGAATTCTATAATTTTCAACAATAAATTTTGTCATCCAACATTACATTATTACTAGCAGCAACCACATTAAATTAATTAATGTGTCTGAAAAGCGTAAATTTAAGCACATACTATAGAGAGAAACATTAATATAAAAAGTATGTGCCTAAATTTATGCCTATCGATGTATTCAGACACATTAATTAATTTAATGTGGTTGTTGCTAGTAACGGGTGAGCCCATAGATATATCTACAAAATATTAATGACAATAATAATGTTTATTTAATTATTCAAATATATAATAATAAATATAAATAATTATTATGACAAGTATTAATGAGAGTAATATTGTTTATTTAATTATTATAATATAAATAAAAAGTATAATTAATTATTATAAATAATTTATTAGACTTGAAATTTAATACCTTTACACTTAATAGTTTTAATATCCATTTGGATTTAAATAAATGTCTCTTTTTATACAATTATACATTGTATTATTTAAAATAATAAATAATGTATGGCAATATTACAACAAATTAATAATCCATATTAATTTATGAATCTTGAATATAAATACACTATAGTTTGGAGATATTTTTTTCTATTGGGAAACAATTAATTCGGTAAAAATGTTTTTTTTATTTATAAAAATATATTATAATATTTTAGATAATAACAAAATAGTAATAATATTGGTTAGGTAAGTGTAATTAATATTTGGAAACAATTCATGTATTAATAATTTTGTTTTTAACATACATTTTAATATATTGTAAAATTTTAGATAATAATCAACTAGTTAATGTTTTATTACATAAGAATATTAAATACAATATAGTATTTAATTAAAATAACTCGAATAAAGTAATAAATTAATATAACAACCATACAAAGAAAATATTAATATTTAACAATACTAATGTATTATTATTATTAAAATATGGTTATTAGTTAAAGTATTGATGTGAAAAGAATAAAATATAGTATTTAATAATGAAAATAATTGTATTAAATAACAATAAAATAATAACATGATTTAAATAATATATTATTTTAGATGTTAGTAAAATAATATTAATAATAGTTAAGTATTAACGATGAACATATGTTCATTATTATTAGAATGTATATGATCAATGTCACAATGAGACATAAAAAATGTCACGAAGATGTGACATCAAATCATTGCAAACTATGTGAATGCCACATAGCCTTTGTTTCATTTCATAATCTGACAAATACATTGGGGAATGCAAGCATTCAAATAGTATGTAGGAGTTTGACAAAGGGAACTATGATAATTGGCATTGGAAATGTCACACTCCAACATTAGCATTTAAAATCAAAATTTCGTATGTCCTAGAAAGGTTTTATTAGATTCTACTAGTGCAAAAGTTTTGTAATTGCCATGTTGCATTATGGCTATGTTGAGTAATGTGATAATGTGACAATATGTAAGTCATTGTAATGTTGCACAATGATTAGGTGTAGTCATATTTTCAGTTGTTAATTCTGTTTTGACATAAACAAAGGGTTGTGTTTGATTGCGTCATTTTTGTATGAATATATGTATTATGGTTATGTTAATTAATGTGGTTGATTGCATTACAACATTAAAAGTAATTTAATAAGTCAAATATATGTTTAATTTATGAAGTGCTATGGTGGATTATCATAGTCACTGAGCATTAAGTTGAGTTGTGACATTGCTCTATGGTCATGTTGGTTGTTAGATTTCTGTTACATGATGCCATTAATTAAATTGTTTTGTAGTAGTTGGGTTTAGTTTTATTTTGAATTTATTTTTGCATTCTAAAATCGATGAAGGTTTATCTTGGATTCTGATGTTCATTGGTGTTTATGGTGTCTTGTGACATGTGGTGTATAGAAATGCATCATAAATTACATGATGACTAGTTATGTTGTTTTCATTTGAACAAGGTGTGAATATCAATTGTGGAGCAAATATGGAATATATTTGTTAGTTCAAGTGGGAAAAATTGTTATATAATCTACAATGTTTGTACTAAAATGTTTTCGTAGACTCGAATACTGCAACAGTTGTTTAATTGATGTGTATTTACTGTGAAACTGAATAATTTTCTAAGCAATTTCAGTTCCATATATTTTATGATTCATGATATTTATGAAAAAAATAAAATTCTTCAACGAATACAAAAAGTAACAATTTCAATAAAATAGTAAGCATTGCATCCATGAATATGATGTAAATGAGTGAATGGATTGCTAAAATCACGAAATATAGGATTTTAATTGCGACAATTACATATATTATTTAAATTGTTATTTGAGCAACTGAAATATGCAATTGTTGAAAAACCTTTTATGCTACGTCAACTTAGTACAGAAAGTCATCATAAATTACGATACCGTTAGTTATGGAATTTCTTTGTTATTTCAAGTGCAAAAAAGTGTTCTTTAATGTGCAATGGTTGTTCCCATACCGAGTTCAAATCGAGTGCTTTGTTTATTCATTTGTTGATAATGCAATCTTTGTGTGATTGTATTGGAGATTATTGGTTTAATTGGAATGTTTACATTTTAACCGCATTATTTTTATTAATATAGAAGGACACGAGATCATATATTAGTGTAACTATCAACACAATTGATAAAATACTTTTAGTTTATGAGGGCAAGATATGTAATATTAGTTGTACTATTTAAAAGATGTAAAATATAGTTTCCATTAAATTTTCAATATATCCAATAAATTTGGATGTTATACAGTACATAAATCTGTTTATTTTAGATAAAAGGAAATAAAAATATTGATTTGAAGCAAAAACGCAAACATAGCTACTCGAAATTTCCATATCCTTTATAAAAATCTTCATGGAATGAAGCCATGTTTTATTTAAAACCAAAACATACCAAAATTTGCAAATAGTGCAAAAACTAAAACATAGTTTTGTTTATAAAGACTCATAAACCTATTGAATTACATGCCAAAATCCTATAGGGACTGAAACAATGTCGGAGGGAATGGAGAAAATCATATAATAAAACCATGCTTGGAGTTAGAGGAAAGAAATTCTTATACATGATAATGTTACTGCATTGATTGTTTGCTAGCAATGGTAGACGGTGATTTGGAAGCGATGATCTTTCATCAACTGCTAAATGAGTAACATTGCAAGTTTCCAAATCATAGTATATGAATGGAATTTCATCATTCTTGCACATCAATATAGACTTTCCAATTGCTCGGAATGGTAGATAGTATGAACAATGTATATTTATATTTCTTGTCATACCTTGTAAAAGGGTCCATCTTAACCCTCTACCGTCCTCGAAATGAATATCTGTTTGTTGAACGCAATGTTGACCACGTTTGAAATCTTGGATTTCATCTATGCACCATATACTTGTAAAACCATCATTCACCAGACATATCAATCAGTTGCAGTGTAAGGTCAGACACATAGATCATTTCCTACATCCTATGTAAACTGAATGCATACCCCATATATTCATTTCAATGTTCAGCAAGTACATTCTGTACACATATGAGGCACCTTCTTCAAAAGTTATTTTCACATGCAACCAATAATTTTTTCCTTTATAAAAAGCAGCATCTTTAGGAGCAGTACGTTCACCATCAACACCAATCGTTTCTCTCCAAACTCTTTGGACATTGTTGCAGATAAAAAATTTAGGACCATGTTTAGTATGCTTATGATGTACAAGTATCCATACATGTTTTTGTTGACCAGTGTTTTCTATCAAAGAAAAGAAACCATAGTCTCCTATATCAATAATTCCTATATTTGAGAAACACTTTATGAATGGATTTGCGATGTAATAATCCTTATGCCCTCGTACAGGACAATATTTTGAGAGAAAAATGATTGAACCAACTGTACATTCAATCGTATATCTATATTCTGGATAAGGGACATGCAACAAGGATGTATGTCCTGTACGATTGATAAAATTATATGCAAAATGGTTTTGATGTTGTCCCAATAGTTCAATTAAAAGGCCAGTTTCTGTTATATTGTTATTTTTCCAAGCGCTAACAAAAGATGGCCTGGTCAATAGCTCTTCACAATGTTTAGAGATTGATCGCAAATGAACCAATGTTGAAAATGGAACCCATAGGAGAATCATCTCTAGAAAATCGAGTGGGAGTAAACTCCAAATGCTCGGATCCATTTGCAATTAACTAAACAAAAACATTAAAAATACATAGTTATTACAAATAGAAACATAATAAATTATAAAAATAATTTCTTTGCATAACACAGTCATAGTAGAACATAACCATGAACCAATGTCACAAGACACCATAAGCACCAATGAACATCATAATCCAAGAAAACCCTTCCTCAATTTCAGAATGCAAAAAGAAATTCAAAATAAAAATAAACCCAACTACTACAAAAAAATTTAATTAATGGCATCATGTAACAAAAATCCAGCAACCAACATTACCATATTGCAACAGAAACATAAAAAATCATAAAAAAAATTCTTTGAACAAACACACAAAGCTATTTAAACTACTTATAAATAACATTAAAAATACATAGTTATTACCAACCGAAACATAATAAATTATAAAAACAATTTCTTTGCATAACACAGACATAGTAGAACATAACCATGAACCAATGTCAAAAGACACCATAGGCACCAATGAACATCAGAATCCAAGACAACCCTTCATCGATTTCAGAATGCAAAAAGAAATTTAAAATAAAAGTAAACCCAACTACTACAAAACAATTTAATTAATGGAATCATGTAACAAAAATCCAGCAACCAAGATTAGCATATTGCAACAGAAACATAACAAACCATTAAAATAATTTCTTTGAATGAACACACAAAGCTATTTAAACTACATATAAATAAGATATAGGTTGACAACAGATTATTTAGGAACAAATCAAAATTCAAAATAGTATTAAAACTTATAAAATATCTTCAACACATATACATAACTGCATGTAACGATAGAGTGAATAAACACAATGATGATGATGAGAGTTGCTGAACACTCTCACTAATTTTTCATATGTAGATGATGATAAGAGTCATTGAACAATCTTCTTATTTTATTGGCATGACACCATGGATTTTCTTCGCTTTTTTTTAGTATTTTTTTTGGTTTTCTTACCAAGATCACGAATTTCGTTCTTCACCAATCTGTGGTTAGGCTCATATTTTATTGCATCCTCAAGCTTGTCATATACTAACCCAAAACCTGACGATCTTTTTCCATATGTACGAAAACCGTAAATAAATATTTGTTGTGTACCGGTAATGCCAAATTTCTTCCCTATCTCCTTTTGAATTTCTAGTTTGGAAAAGTTTCATCTTCCACGATGTAGAACATGTATCTGAAATCGACGTTTCAACCTTGGTTCATCTATGAGGTGTCTGGTGCATACCATTGGACGATGTTTGATTTTTTTACATCCATTTGTTTTGGATTTGACGCAAAGATCTGGAAAATAAAAACATATATGGTTTTATGAATTCGAAGATCATGATAACCAAATAATACAATAAACAACATTGGAGGAAATGTGGCATAAGCACTAAAATTGTAAGATATCAATAATAATTAAATTACACAATATAACAAAATGTAAGTTGCATAAAATGGTAGCATGCATGGTCATGGTTATATATGTTAAAATCATTGGCATGTCATCTCGTAATCTATCATTTCAATCGATAAAACTCAGTTAAAAAAAATTACAATTACCTGTGAGGATATTATGAGAAAAAATAGATAACTAACTATATCGTTACTCTTTCAACACATACAGAAAGAATATGAAGAACAAAAAAAATGGTTGCCACTATATTTTTATGTCATAATACAGCTTAACAACTACTTGTAAATTGAATTGTAATTGAACATACTGAAAAATTGTATGTTGACATATAGGGAAAAAACTTTTTCTCTACAACTATATGAAAAGAAAATGAATAAAAAGAGATTAAACCTACTCTATTTGTAATTTGGTTTTCTCTCTTGCAATCTATATTTCTTGTTGCCAATTAAAATAATAACAATGAAATATGTCAATATAAATATCTATACAATAAACAATCAAGTTACCTAACACTAGTGCAAAATGAGAGATTAGTGACGAGGAGACCAAAAATTTTGGTCACCACAATTTTTTTCAAGGGATAAATGACCAAAATTGATAAATTTAAGTGGGCTAACTAAAAAAGACCAAGATAAAAGACCAATTTTGGTCACATGATAAAACTAAAGTAAAAAAGACCAAGATAAATGACCAATTTTGGTCACACGGTATCTAGAAAAAAATGACCACATAACAATTGGTCATTTGTTTGGTCATTTTTAGTTGTGGATTAATTCGGCAATGAAAAATTACAATTTTGACAACGTTGTATATTTTACTAAATTCTAAGACTACAAATGGATTCATAGACACCCTAGAACTTAGTAAATTGCAGAGCCTCATGTGTTACAACCCCACTGTTAACACCAAATTAACTTTGACAATGTCCTAGGGTTAAATTAACTATGACAATGTCCTAGCGGTGAGCTATTACTTATATATTTGAAAATAACTATACAAATATACCTATAGACATTTGTTTTTAAATATTTTATTTATAAATAATATTAATTATTAAACTATTTACATTATAAATTTAAAAAAATGTTACTAAGTATTTTTTATTATATACTAATAATACATATAAAATTTTAGAAAAATATGCTAAGTTATTTTTTATTATATACTATTAATACATATAAAAAAATTAAGTTAAACAAATATAAATATGATAAGTAATTTTTTATTATATACTATTAATATATATATATATATAAATTAAGTTAAGCAAATACAAATATCATAGAATTCAAGTTAAACAAATACAAATTTCATTCTGTTAGTGTAGTTTCACAATTTGGATTTTGACGCCAACATGAAGTGGTGAGTGCATATGTAGAACAATCTTGCATTTCACTCAAGCTAAAGCCCAAGGTGACCCTGTTCAAGGCTTCAATGGCACAAGGTGTGTATTAATCTATGGCCATTTTTCCCTGTGTTCTTCCCTCCGCACGGCATTTTGGTGATTACCAAGACGCTACTGCAATAAAATGAAATATTGATCTCAGATCTTCAGGATGGAGTCCAATTCAAGGGTTTCTGCAATGGAAATCGTGGTATATTTTAGGGGTTCTTTCCCTTTTGTTCAGCTGAAATCCGACATTCAAAGATTCAATCCGACTACCATTTCATCATTCCCTTCGAGGAATTTGGGTTCACACACAAAGGCCTCCTGGAAATCTATGTGAAGGATTCCTCGTACAAGGCCATCAAGGAGAATGATATCGACCTGGAGTCCATGGGGTTCTTCCTGAGCACCAGAGATGTCCGGATTCACATCTTGAAAGATCTGGAACATGGAGAAATTCACTGTGTACTCGAGAGTAAGCTCATCACACCCCTCCTTACATTTAAGGATTTGGACAATTCATTTCCCTTCAACAAAACTTTGAAAGAGATCGAAGCAAACCAGTTTATTCTAGTCTTTGTTAATTGTATATGTGACATCGTGGTTTCAATGGATGTAACTACAGTTATTTATAATCTTGAGGGGGGCGGTGATGGCACCAGGCATTATCTTTCGGCCGGTGAAACCCTTTTGTTGAATCTTTTTTTCATTGTCTTTGATATCTATTGCACTGGTTGGGGTTTGGATCTACATGGTTATGAAAAATTGCCTTACGACCTACCGGACCCATGTATTCATGGCCGCCCTCGTCTATTTGACAGATCTAAATCTACTCTGTGAGGAAGAGGACAAATCTTTCATTAAGAGAACCGAAAAAACCCATGGATGGGATGATTTGTTTTATATTTTTAGTTTTCTGAAGGGAATTATGCTTTTTACCTTGATTGTCTTGATTGGCACCGGTTGGTCCTTCTTTAAACCCTACCTGCAAGGCAAGGAGAAGAAATTTCTCATTGTTTTCATTCCCTTGCAAGTCTTAGACAATATTGCTACTGTGGTGATCGATGAGACTGGGCCGTATGCCAAGGATTGGTTTGCCTGGAACCAGGTGTTTCTCCTAATTTACATGATCTGTTGTTGTGCTGTCTTGTTCCCCATTATCTGGTCTATAAATAATTTGCACCAGGATGCACATACTGACGGCAAGGTAGTTGTGAATCTGATGAAGTTGACTCTGTTCATACAGTATTACATTGTGGTGGTCTGCTATATTTACTTCACTCGCGTTGTAGTTTATGCTCTGATCACCATAACTGCTTACCGGTATGCCTGGACTAGTGTCATGGCTGGAGAATTGCTAACCCTTGTGTTCTATGTGTTCACTGGTTACAGGTTCCGTTCGATTGAGCACAATCCCTATTTTGTGGTCGACGATTATGAAGAGAAGGTTGTTTCCCAAACATTGAAGGTGGAAGACGACTTTGAGTTGTAAGAAGACAGGGATCTAATGGATCCCTTGGGGTTATGACTTAGGAATCAGATGATCATATCATTTTGGGTACTAGTTGCTGTTAGAGTGCCAAATAATCTTGGAATTAATCATAGCACAGAGGGATTAACAATGAGGGGTGAATCTGCTTCAAATGAAGCTTGATCTTCTCGGTCTTATTTCTAGACTGTATGAATAGATCTCAAGGTACATTTCAATAGGCCAATTTAGTCTTGTAATGTTCTTTTGCTTGTTATTTTTGTAATTGGAACAATTTCTCTTTGGTATGAGTTTGCAATGTTTTTTTTCGGTTAAATGTGATCACCCTTTTTTTTAATTAAAATTTGTGTATAACCCTAGAACTCTGAAATTGCTTCAGAAATTGCTCAAATGCAAGATAAAGATTATGCTAACTTGGAAAAAGGATTATCCAAGTAGTCTGGTGAACAAACACTTGTAAAAAAGAGTATGGATAGCCCCTCCATCCGTTTTTCATTGTTAAGGTTTTGTCTTGAGTTCTTAATTTCCAATCAGATGTACCTAATTTCCTCCCCTTTCGGTATCTGGTAGGTCTTTTCATCAGCCGCCAGAGCTTGTGATTTGAAACCTAGTTTATGTGGTGTTCAACATTTGCAATTAACTGGTAAATATTCTTTCTTTAGCTACAAGAGCCCATGATTTGCTGGGAGAGCATGTGGTTTGAAGGTTTCGGATTCCTTCCCATGGAATGCCTTCTCTGTTGTTCAGCGTTTGTGGGTAAGAAATCCTTTATTTGTGATGATCTCTCAAGCAACATTGAGATGCCTGAGATAATTTATGGATATTTGAAGGGTATTATTGCTTTATTTATGCTTGTTTGTATTTTTCAGGTAGTTGTTGGTCTTGCTGCTATATTAAATTCTACCTGTAATAATCTAAATATGGTTGCTTCTTATGCATTTCCATCAATCTTTTATGACCAGCATGTTTTATTTCCCCCTTTTTCTATTATATATATGAAGGCATGAAATGAATTGTATTGACTTTGATAGTAGGGTTTTTGAATTGATCTAGATGCATTAAACTCTAATTTTTTCGTAAGATCTAGATGCATACTTTTCTCCCTCTACTAACTTTGCTCAGGAATTTTGACTTTTTGATCATACCCCCCCTGTGTTCATGCTTCCTTTGTTAACGATCTTCATCATTGTTGTTCTTCTTGTACACTTTACATTTTCCTAGCTTATGCCTGCCATTACAAACTGTTCTATACACAATCTAGTCTTTTTTTGGTCCTATGATAATCACTCCTAGAAAATGTCACAATGCTTTTGATAATGAGAAGATTCCCTATTGCAAAGTGAATAAGGTCTATTTCAAACAGTCCTTAAACTCTCAATTCATTTCCAATCTAGAGAGGTACTCTTGATAACACTTTTATTTTAACATTATTTCTTCAAGATTTCAACAAGCTTTGCTAGACTTCCCAACACACTTGTAAATATGCTCAACGAGTCTGTTTATACTCAATATCCCATTAGGTCATCTAAGTTTCCTTACATCTTTTTTCATCTTTAAAAACTTTTAATCTGTCAAGTATTCATATGATTACTAGGATTTTTCCTCATAGACATATAGTCTATGCTTCACCTTGTAGTAGAAACAAATATTCATGAGTTGTTAGGAATTGCTAAAGGATTTCTTCCCAAGTTTCATCATAATTCCTCTTTAATTCCTCTTTACTTGGAAGATATTACCATCTTTCAAGCATTTTGTTGATGTTTTAGAGTGAGACACACTTCGTTTGGAGAAGTCTTTTGTGGAAGGAGGCACACCAGTAGTGACTAAATACCATTCATCTTCCATCTTAGAGAAAGATCTGAAGTCGTTTTGTTCTGTGGGGAAAATAACATGTTGTGGTTTTTGGAAATTTGTGGTATATTAGAAGAATGCATCCCCAGGCATAGATATCCACTCTTGTTCACTACTATCTGCATATGAAATTAATTCCACCACTCTCTATTCCTAGGACACTTCCATCAGAGTTGTATTTGTCAAAATCGCTGCTACATGAACAAGATAATGCACTGTTGATATAGGCTTCAGAAGGGACAAAATTCATCTTTTTTGCTGAAACTCACAGGCCATCTAACAGTGAATAATTTCATACTTCTTTATAGCAGCATCAAGTGTACTTTCAACTCTAACGAGTCACAGCTAAAACTAGTAAATTGTCTTCGAGGAATATTGATAGCCTAGTACAAATTACCTTGCAACATTACAATTTTATATGGGGGATATTACAATAATTTTATACAAACTCATCTACTCTTACTGCCATAGACTCTATTTGACTTATTTATTCGAATATTGGTATTCATGACAGATTTTAAAAAAATGCACTGTTGATATAGGCTTCAGAAGGGACAAAATTCATCTTCTCTGCTGCTACATTTTGGGTTGAAGGAGACATTGTGTTTGAAGTCAAAATATATAGAGAAGAGTTTACATTCCTTGAGAAAATCGCATTCATCTCACATAGGCATGTGACTCTTGTTCTCATAATAATTTTCAGAGCTGGAAATGTTTCTTAAAGTCTGATATTTTGTGCATTTTCTTATTGAAATGTTGTGATGTTGTTGGTTATTACAATTATGCATGGAAATAAAACACTTATAATATTTTTACAACAGTTTGGGTAACACACTTAATGGTAGAGATTCTTACAGTAGTATGCCATCCAAATGTTTGACAAATTGTACAAACAAAACACCACATAGTAGGCTACAACAATAAATTTACCAAGTGTTTCAACTCCATCGTAAAATAGAAGGGACCCAAACTTTAGGAAGAGTGAAACCTACAGCGGTGACATATCTTTAAGCTAAGGGGAAAGGTATGAAGTCCGGAAACTCACAGGCCATCTAACAGTCAATAATTTCATACTTATTTATAGCAGCATCAAGTGTACTTACAACTTACGACAACTCTTTACAAGCAGTATGGACTAATGGAGTTGGTGAAAGATAATTGATAAGGTAAGGGTTCTGGCGATTTTTTTTCAGTGTATAGACTATCATTTCAAATATTTAATCAGGTACATAACATCCGATATTTTTTCTTGCATAGATTTATTTATACCATGCGAGCTATCCAAGGAGCATTGATTGCCTTATCAAGCTTGCAGATTGCCCTTGTTTACGGCCAGCTTCGGGGTATCTTTTCTCATTATGTCACTACATTACCAACTCTAAACACATCACAGGTATTTTCATGTGTGTTGTATGAGATATTTGCCATGATTTCTCATTTGAATCTCCTGAGGCTCTATTGCAAGTTTTTCAGTCCACTTGGTATGATACTCGTTATAGCTTTGGTTTGACTTGGATTGTTTGAGGATGGTTTTCTTAAGGTAAGGAGCACCAACTTTACAGTTCTCAATGAAATGAATTGGTAGCATATTTTCATTCAGACAGCACTGCCTCAATACATTTATCAAAATTCAACATTGAACAGTAATCTGAGAATTTTAGTGCTTTGGTTGGGTGCTATTCCTTTCTTGTCTGTAGTCCAGGCCTTGGATGATATATGGAAAGGGATATTCGTGTAAGGGTTGTAAGAATAAAGTATGGTTTTGAACATTTCAGTTGGTAAATTCATAGAAATTGGTGTACCAATGCTCATTATATTATTGTATTTGCTTAGGTGTTTATAAATTTTTCAATAATCTATTTATTCAAGCAGCTTTGGATACATTACAATTTTATGGTCATTGCTTGACTGGTTTTGATGGTTTGGATTTAAGTAGTTAAATAATGGTTGTTTTAGTTGTTTATGGATTGATGGCTTGAGTGCAAGAACTACGTTCTGTGTTGGTTTGAAGGTTTTAGATGTTCATTGAATCCCCTGGAATGATTTGTGGAAAATTCGCAGATCCCATCACCATAGAACTGTCTGTTAGCTGGGGTGTTCTGGCCAAAAAGGATTTGAAAGTTCTTATCTTCACGGATTGGGTACTTCCAAGAAAGCCTTGAAAGGAGGCAGGTTTTAGTGGGGCAACAAAATGACAATAGTATCCCTATGCTACGGTTCCCTGCAGTCTAAAACTAAACTTGCATTAGGTGCCGGCTGGTTTGGGGAAAGGTCCCAT
Source organism: Pseudotsuga menziesii (assembly GCA_001517045.1). Lineage (NCBI taxonomy): Eukaryota > Viridiplantae > Streptophyta > Pinopsida > Pinales > Pinaceae > Pseudotsuga > Pseudotsuga menziesii. The sequence continues at coordinate 48,853 of LPNX010954138.1, forward strand.
AAACTGTACATACAGTTCCATGGGTTGAATTTCTATTGGTGGCCATATACCTTCCGAAAGACCCCTTCTAAAATACACAGTTTGGAATTTTGGTTAAGAACCCATATCCATAGTAGTTGGTCTAGATGACTTGAGTCTTGAGCTCTCCTATCTAGGCTCAACACTTCCTTCTAGGCTTTGAAAAGCCCTGTCTGCTGGTTGATGGGACATTGTGTTCCAGGCCAGTTATTTTATAGTTGCCTGCTGAACAATATAACACACAGGATGAGCCAGGAATTAGATCTGCACAGTGGTTAGGTTAGTTTGGGCTTTGCAGTTTGCATATGGAAACATAGAATGATTTCTGCATGGCGAACAATGGCCAAACAGAGAATGATTTCTGCATGGTGGAGAAGGGCTAAATGTAGAATTATTTCTGCATTGTAGACAATGGCTAAGGTAAGGTTTAGTTTAGGTATTATTAAACCTTATTGGAATTCAACATCCCAGCGAGCAGACATGACACCTAGTCCCATAATTCTTTGAGCAACTTTGTTTGATCCTTTTGGGGAGGGTGGTTTGAAGAGAGTCCTGACTTGCATTGTGACCTGCAATGAGTGAAATCATAAGCAAATATATTATGATGATTGAAAATTTGCAAGCGATCAGTTTGGATATAAATCCAAATCAAAATTGTGCATCAATGTCACCTTGTTAGAATAATCAAACCCATAGTATTACCCACTTAGACATTAATTCATTTATTTTTGTCTTATTTTCCTAGTTCATGAGTCCCACCATGTTCAAGTTGCTAATTGCCTATCCATAGTGGTCAAACTTGATATCTTTGACTCATGTAGCGCTTGGGAAAGCCTTAGGAATCAAATCTTCTTTATTCCTGGCCTCCTAGGTGCCCTTCTGCTTTTTCTGCTTTGTTGACTACTTTTTCAGTTTTTAAAGCACATAAGGAAAGCAAGACTAGGTGAGGTGAACCTGTTTTATTCCCCTTTCATCCTCCACTCTTTCCTCCATGCAAAAGAATGTATGAGCTTCCATTCCACCACTCATTAGCTTGCCCATGCACCCTTGCCAATTTGTGAGCCTCATGACAGATTTGGGATCATCTTTTTACACCTATGGGGGGTTTGCCTTTTTTGGGTAAGCCTGCTTTATGCTAGTTTTGGATGCTTCCTCATGCATTCGATTTCCTCATGTATTCTATATATGCAGTAGCCTATGTTATTACAGGGTTGGCTATTGTACACTGAGTTAATATAATTTTGTGTTACAGCTCCATTTTTAGTCTCCATTGTTGACAATTTTTCATGATCAATTGTAATTTGTTGTGAGTGAAATTAATCTATTGCTGGTCAGAATTTATACATGGTATCAGACCCATTGTAGGTTGTTACTCTCCTTCAAAAATTGTTTTGCAGGTTCAACATCAAGACTGGGAGCCTTCCACTGACAGCCGGGACAGATTTTCTAAAGCTATGGATTCACAGAAAACTATCCTCACTCCCTTCAACTTTTTTGAATGGAAAGCAGAGATGGAGATCTTGTTGAGAGAAAAAGGCCTCTATAGGGTGACTATGGCTACAGAAGCAGAGCCCAATGCTGCTACAGAGAAGATCAAATGGCACAATCGGAGAGATGAGGCTTAGTCTCAGTATTTCCTGAGACCTCCTTTTCCATCTCGATGGATTAACTTCACCGGATCAAGTATGGGAGAAGCTTTCTGATATTTTTGGAAAGATAGATGAGATGAG